>JANJYP010032602.1:0-12178 GCA_024605115.1 Rastrelliger brachysoma
TTTTTTTTGGGTTGAAGCAGGACTGATGGGGAGGATTACAAACATTCACCCACTTCACATTACAAATGGAGTCTCACTCCAGCAGGACTGCAGTCTTTCAGACTCTAAACACTTCTCACATGTTAAACTTTGTCTATTTTTGTGTCTTTTTTGACTAAAGACCAAGAAAATACTTTTTCTAAGTCAGTATTCGATGTTGACATTTTGCCCATCAATTTAAACAATCTCAGCCCTCAAAATCAACACAGTACTGCAATTTATCAGATTTGAATCTGTTTAAAGGTCCTAAAACTGCAAGAATGCATTGATGAGGTGGATGCTGAGAGATATAGTCTGGAGCTCTTACAGGTAGGTCGACATATTTGTGAGATTAAAGAAAGTCATCATTACAGTAGTTTCAAAAATTGTAAAGTGTGGACTGTTTATTGACNTACATATTTGTGAGATTAAAGAAAGTCATTATTACAGTAGTTTAAAAATTGTAAAGTGTGGACTGTTTATTGACTGCTGACTTGCTTTACTCTTGTTTCATGAGTCTTGAATTTGTCTCAACCCTCTTTGGATCCACTCAAATTCGCCTGAGGTGGCCTTTGCTAATTTGGCCTGCCCTCAAACCCTACAGAACCGTCAGACAGTAAAAAGCAGCAGTAATAACTCACCCTTTGGCTGATCAGTTGCTGGTGGCGGTTCAAGGGAGTGCTGGGAGCCGGAGACGGAGTGGGAGGACGAGTGTAGCTCCTCCACCGAGGACTCGGGGCTGTCTGACACTGGTGCCAAGGATATCTGAGTGTCCAGATCCAAGAATGGGGAGAAGGAGAGCCTGGCCGGGTCGATATCCTGGAGCTGGTTGATGATGTCGCTGATGGACTCCTTCATGCTGTCGAGCTCCTTCACGTTCTGCCGGTTAGTGGCCTGAAGCCCCGAGGTGCTCATAGTCGCACAGCCTGAGAGGAGCAGAAAAGGTCCAGCCAAGAAGAAAAGTCAAAGCCAGTTAAAAACACCAAAGTGTGGCCACAGCAAACAATGACGTCATCTCCACTGAAACCATTTGAGCCAAACCAGCGAACGCATTTAAAAATAATCTATTTGTTTGACTTTGGCTTCGTCGTAACTTTTTGTTTGTGGGTTGTATTTCCCCTTCTTTTTTATTTATTGTGTCTCTTTCATCTTCATCTGTTTTTTTTTCCTGCAAAGCACTTTTGTAGCTTGTTTTGATTTCACTTGCTTACAACCAGCTTTCCACTTTCTATTGACAGGAGTATGGCTTATCTACCATTTTAGACAAGTAGAAAACTATACTTATAGTCAATTGATCATCTCACTCATTTTGCAAGCATAAAATGAACTTGTGAGGATGAAGATATTAAACTTAATAACTGTGGTTTGGACTTGTTGGATGGACAAAACTAGCACTTTGAAGGCGTCAATTTGGGCTCTGGGAAAATATAAAGGCCGTATTTTACAATTTTATGACATTTTATAGAGAAAACTATTCACTGGACGTATTTCAGTTGGAGCCTGACTTGTTGTCTCTGTGTTGTGCATTGATGTTAAATGGTTAAGTTATGTGAGGAAAGGGAGCTTTTCTGAGGTCATGTTTGTAGTTGTACTATAATCCTCCCTGACAGGATGTCAGCGTTTATCTTCCTCTGCAAGGTGTGCAGGTTTGATTTGTTATCAGTGACCTTTTCCGTTTTCCTGAGAGTTTTTCCCACAAAATCCTCAAATGTAGAAATTATAAAGTGATATAGCTTTGATGACACTTTAGAATAACATCAAATTAGGTTGTTAAACCCCTCCAGACAGGACAGGTTGGTGGATGTAGTCCAGAAACAGACTGACTATAACACTATATACTTAAAGTAGACTGTGTTTAGACCTGCAAAAAATAAATGAACGAAGATCAGAGGCTGGGTTTCTATAGTTTATCAGTGTTGGTTTAACTCTAAAATATGGAGAAACCTATTTTAATCTTTTTTCGACATGAAAGAATTGTCAAGACAATGCACTTATTTGCTCTCTTAAAGGGGAGTTTGTTGAGAAGATCAATACCACTCTCATGTCTGTGCTGTCAATATGAAACTGAAGCAAGTTAGCTTTCATAATTTTTTCATTCTTATTTATTGTTCTTTATTCTTTTTTTTATTGCTATGGGACTAATAAAGAAACATCTTACCTTAACTTTTTTTTTTTTAAAGCATAGAGCATAAAGCTTTAAATCCTTTAAATCTTGGTTGTTTAATGCATTTAAAAAACAAAGTACTGTATACTTTTTTCAATGCACATTAAACAAATAGTGAAAAATGTACTAATTAGAGAACCATAGAGATGTTGGTACGCAGATTTTCATTATCTAGTTTACTCCATTTCTATGTAATGGTAAGCAAAGCTAACTTTCTCTGACTTCAGCTTTGACAGACAGCTATTGAGTATTTTACACAATTTTACAAAATGTATAAAACTGCTTTATTCATCAGTATTGAAATCATTTGCCTAATTAAAAAGAGAAGCTACATCTAAAAAAGTTTCATGCTTTAAAGCCAAAATAAATAAATAAAAATCATATTTCAGATGATACTCATGATGTTACTCATGTAGCCTATTCAAGTTTGATAAACAATATTTCTCCGCCAGAATATAATTCCTGGCAATGTGGAGATGATTTCATATTGATAAATAAAATGTGGATAGCAGAAGTATTATTAAAACTATTAACAAATAAAACTACCTGGGGTAGTGTTAGACTTATTTTAAAGTTAGGGTGAGGGTTAGCCATAAAAAGTCTAAGTATCTTAATCCTTATTCACATATTTGAAAGATTTTGTAGGCCTGCAGAGGTAAATGATTTTAGCGAGATTAAGAGGTGAAAGTATTAAAAATAGCAACAAAAGAAGAGAGCCAAGTATGAAAAACAAAAAACTAACATGTTTGCTTTAATCCCTTTTATCAGAACTTCTCAGGTTTCTCGTATGTCTGACTGGAGGGCCCCTAACCTTATGTTGGGAACCACTGTATTTAGGATTTAGCATATGAGAAGGCAGAATGAGGATGCTAACAGGGTAGATAGAGTTAACAGACTATCTACTATCAGACTATCTATATCCACACACACACACACACACACATATATACACAGTGCTGCCTCATGGGGAAAAATAGCTTAAATCACATATAGACATAAGTATAAATTTCATTACGGAGACAAGCCACTCTGTAATTTAGTACAGAACCGTTTGCATGGCAGTAATGGAAAGTACATTTACTCAACTACAGTACTTTTATAGTACTTAATCTTCCTATTTTATATTACAAATTCATTTTAAAGCATTTTTGAATTTTACATATAAAACATTCGATCAGCTCACATTTGCATAAATAATGATACGATAATGTGATTATTAAACACTGGCATGAGCAGTTCTCATAACTACTCGTGCTCTTTAACCATTTTGTTGCCAATATACTTTTTATAGAGTAGTATTGATATTTTTACTTGACTAAAAGATCAGAATATCTTCCACCACTATTGTCTTCTTTTCTGGTCATTATCTTTATATAAAAACGCGTAAAAACGCACGTATTGTACGTGGCTATGGACAAAAGGCGTCTGCCAAATCAAAGTAATGTAAAATAACACCAATCACGCGCCTTTCTTTGTCGGTTCATTTGAGCTGTGTGATTTTCAGAGGCTCTCATTAACATCTGCAGATTGAATTTGGAGCTTTTTCTTCTGGGGCTTTTTGGCGCACATCCAACTGTGGCGCAGAGTCGGCACGCAAAATCTGCGGCGAGGATCTTTCTCCAAACAAATGAGGACTTTACCATGTATAGAGGCAATTAGGACTCGTCGCGCTCTTTGGTTCAGAGGGGTATAAATCTCACTGCTTATCAGAGCTGGCGTGGAGGTGGAAACGCGCGTAGGGGGCCAATGTGCTCTTACTCCCCGCTGAAAAATAACTTCACCCGGTGCTGAGCAACTCTTTCAAAGAGTAAAAAACTTTAACAAATCCTCCTTCACAAAGAAAATCAAAGCTCAGCCCTGTCTGGTCTAGTGAGAGCTACAGGAAATACCTAATTTAATGATAAATTAATCAAATGAGGCCAAAATGCGCCCGAGCGTGCGTGAAGCTGCGCGTAAAGACACACGAGTCATGCTGAAAGAGCAGCAGGTCTCAAAATCTGATATTTTCTGGCCATTCAGCAGCAATTACAGCAGTGAACTGAGAGACACATGAAACAATGTGAGTTAATTTACCCACTACAAGCGTTTCAGTCTGGTAGAAACATGCTTTGTATAGGCTAAGTGGACTTACTTTTCTCGGAGGTTGCAGAGTCTATTTGGTGAGTTTACTCTTCTCGCAGTATAAAAAAACAGAAACCCTCCGTCCTTCTCTGCCTTTCTTCCTTCCCTCCCCCTCCGTTTGCTTTTTGTCTTCCAGGATCCTGAACTTCTGAATCAAATTTCAGGACGGACAAAATACTAGGCTTTTCCTCCGCCCACACAGGAGTTTTTTTTCTCTCTCTCTTCTGGGTACCATGTCAAACACCATATGGAGCAAATAAAGCAGAGGAGCAGCAGCAGGAGGAGGGGGAGGAGGAGGAGGAGGAGGGGGCAGCAGCAGGAGGAGGAGGGTTAGTACTTTGAGTTTACCTTCAGATTCAACATCCATCTCTAACACACGTTTATCTAAACAGGACATTACGCTGACACTAGACTTCAGTACTTCTCTAATATTTATAAGCAGGATGGTGGTGTGTACTACTGACTGATGACTGTATTGTGATGTGGAGCCCGGCCGATATATACAGCACATCAGCCGATATTGTCGCAGATATTAGTCTATTACGGATTTTGGCACATATGTCGTCAATTCTATGCTCCAATATACTTTTTAAGATTTGAACCCTCTTATTCAATTTTAACATATGAATGTTTTCAGTCAGCTTTAAATATTATGGCCTCTATAACATATCTTTATCAAGTCTATATTCTTTTATTGACCAATACACGGATATGTTTTGGGCTTTTTTTTTTAACTTCCAAATACCAGTATCAGCATCAGCCATAAAATGCGGTATCAGTCAGGCCCAACTGTGTGGTATAATTTTATGTACAAAATATCTCTATAATTAGCCACAGCCACCAACAGTTTTATAGTGCCTCTGTTTTTATTCACTGTGAAATCCATTGAATAATATTTAAGGTTTTTTCCACATAAGTATATGATTCTGCATTTAACAGTTAAAGGTCTGTTTTGTTTTTAAGCTTCACATTTTTTAAGTTTTTTAAAAGACATGTCTATATATTATCCTAACAAAGTGGGATTGTTCCCCTGAAAAATTTCCCTTAGCAGTAAATCAAGCTTTTATTATATAGTTGTTTCTAGGAATCTACAATCTGACTCATTAAACGGTATGACACTTCCTGCAATTGTCATTTCTGTATTAACACACAGCTGAGCTGCTGTAACACTGATCCCACATTTTTCTATTTCACAAATGTTTCCATTTGCTCCTCTTCACCGTCTGGTCTCTTTCCTGCGGCACAGGAAGTGATGAGTTTTATTTTTTCAGCAGAAGAAAGAAGCTTTTTAGGAAATAAGAGACCAGCGTGTAGTGCTGACTTTTGTGCCACAGAAACTCAGGAAAGATGTCAAACAGATTAAACTGAAACAGAACTTCCACTTACATTTAGGACTTTGTTGAAACAGCTGCCACATTCAGGTCAGTTTTTGGGAGGTTCAGCACAACATGTGTGAATTCATTACTTTAACACGAGTTAAAAGATTGTTTCATCATTACTTCACTGCTGATTATATTAACACCCTCTAAAGTCTGATCTGCTTTGATCTGGAGTCTGTGTTAAATCACACACCTTACGTTGTGAGATTCAGACCCATCAATAATATTATAACATTATTATTACTATGATGCAGATTTTAAACAGCTTGCTGTGAAGAAAGCCAGCACGACAAGTGTTTACATTCCCAATATTAGGGGGGGGTCTTTTATTGCATAAAAAAAGCATATCTAAAATATACAGAGATAACAGCAGTTAATCAGCGATATAATGAATAAATTAAAAATTATGAATATGTACAACATATTTAAAGTTCTGTAAATGCACAGATGCTGGGTTTATTGCCCTGTGGAATGTGTCTTAGCAAAAAAAAAAAAAAAAAAAGTGGGGGGGTGGGGGAGGGGGTGGTTGATGATCAACGACCGGCAGCATGTTTGAAATACCAGTCTGCCGTCCTTTAAAGTCATTAGGGAGACGCGGAAGGCGTGCAGGTCCACCATGAGGCAACGGGCAAATTCCAGCTAGATTCTGCTTTCAGCAAAAGCAAAAAGAAATGCAAACATGAGCTGTGAACGTCATGTAAAGTAGTTTAAGCGGGAGGGTGTGAGGAAGAGTTGTTTCAGTCCTCTGACAGCAGCCTGTGGAAGTGATCCTTCCTCTTCTTCAGCACCTCCCGAAAATCCTCCTGAAAAAACACACCAGGAGATATTCAGACGGCGCGATGAAACCAGAGGAGCGCAGACAGCGGAGCAGACACTGCTGCAGATAACCAGCTGTTTTAATCACAACAAATCTATCTCTAATATCTACATTGTGGATCAATGTAGATATTAGAGATAGATTTGTTCCTCTAGAAACCAATCTAGTAACTGATCAACAAAATATTAATCTATAACTTTGATAACTGTCATTTTTCGAGCAGAAACTATTCTCAGCTTTTCTCCCATTGTAAATTGATTATATTTTTATAACATTTAGATTTTTAACTGTTTAAATCTTGTTTTTGTCAAACAAGATGTCACCTTAGCCTCTGAGAAATGTTGGTGACATTTTACAGACTAAACAATTTATAATGATTGTTGGTCGCTGCACCCTAACTGCTAAACATCAGGTAGCCACATTGTATTTTTGTTATTGAGTTGAGATGAAAATAGAAGGCAGAGGATGTGATTAGAGGAGGAGAGTGCCTCCTCATTCTGCACCGCAGGATTTGAGGATGCAGGAGCTGATTAGAGGCTCTTTAGGTGTAAAAAGATCTCTGGAAGAAACCCTGAAGACGTACCGCTGCAGACAGTTTCTCCATGTAAGGGATGAGCTTGTGCAGTTCTCTGTCCTCCGGCTGCCCGGACCAGCTCTTGATGGGAATCGTGTTCATCAGCTGAAAAAACGAAAAAAAAACACCATATTAACTTGATTCAAAGTTGTTTAATGATACAAACAGCAGAGAAAACGAATGTGGAGGAATTTTAATTGAAAGACTATTAAAAAAACATCTTGAGAGGTTCGTAAATGTTAGCGGTCACAGACGGCACCATCTTTATGGAACTAAGACTAAGATTTCTGACCAGGCTTCATGAATCAGATCTCTTACATGGTACGGGTAGGTGTGAGGTGTGTTGTCCAGAACCACCGTCTTGGTGAGATCCCTCCCAATAGTATCGAGATCTTTGATGTAGTGGCCGAGGACACAGGCGCAATCATTCTGATACAGACGATGCCTACAAGAAAACAGTTAAATAAACACAAACTCAGAACCAACTGTGTCTAACACATCAACACTAACACTTTTATATGATATTTATTGTCTGAATCAGGTGGAAAATCTAATTACTGCTGTCATCACAGTATAACAAACTATAATTCACTCTGGATGAGATTCCACATTAAACTGGTTCGCCGGCTGCGTCTGATAAACCTGACGGAGTGCACATCAAAAAAGTTTATGAAACACAAGTGGAGGCAGAGGAAACTTACCGAAACAGTTTCCTCTGCGGGTCCAGGACGTCCAGTATCTTCTCAGCATATTCCTTCTTTGCACATGTGTAAACAAACAGCTGGAACAGAACAAAAACAGCAGCTGGAACCGATTGCACAAAAACCAGAAGTGAAGGGACAACAGGACGCCTACACTGCGTTAAATTTAAAAATTTAACAGAGAGATGGGTTTATTATTTTTGCCGAGATTAAAATAGGATAGAAGGGAAAAAAAGGAAGGTATCAGTAGAGGAGTATCAGATCAGACTTCAATGTTTTTGACAGAATTAAACATTACCTAATTGTCCCTGCAAACAAGCTGAGTCTGTAGATCATAAACAACCAGACACATTCATTTAAATCAGATTAGATTTCCACGTACCTCATAGACTTTAGCCATAGCCTGAAGAAACTCCTTCACATACGGACGAAGGACCATGTACACCTGTTGGTAACAAAGGAGCAGTGAGGATCAAACTAAATATATTCTTCAATTTCTGTCTTCAAGAAAAGAGATTTTATTTGATCTTTGCTTAGTCACCTTTGTAGTTTTTAAAAAATCTAAAGACGTCTGTGGCTGGCAGCTTAATGCCACAGCTGTCGTACCGTTAGTGTAACTTTACAGACTTTAACCCTCTTCAGTTCAGTGATCAATTATCAATTCATTAACATGACACCAAATAATTCCCTGCTCACATTTTATTACCGCACTGAACCAAACTTGAAATTACTCAGCCTGATATCATTAATTCATTTCAACTGATTTAGATCACTGACAACCCAGCTGCTGTTCGTTCTGCTCAGCATTGTTGAAATTACAGTGATTCCTTCCTATTCCTTTCACCATTTGCATTTATCTGTTCAGTTCCATGTCTGAACTGCAGCAGTGAAAACTCACCTTATACTGATGATCCTGGAAAGCTGTGTGGAAGGTGAACTCTGCGTCCTCGATCACAGTCAGAGAGCTGAACATCAGAGTCTCCTCCTGGAAACACAGGGGTTAAAGTCTGTTTCAGTGCTAAAAGACAAGACTACTTCTCATCAGTGATGAAATGAAACCACCTCTCCACCAGTGTTTTCTTCACCCGTTCCAGTTACATCCTGACCAATTAACACAGGTTATCTCTCCAAATAAAAACAGGTGACACTTTCTTTTGTAAAATCTCCTCCACACCAGCACTGTTTTAAAAGAAATCTGCAAAAGGCAGTTATTTAAAATGAAAAAGCCTGAAAAAACCTGATGTGTAGTGGTGAGTATAGTGGAGGGGTAACTGTACATTTATGTGTAAAGATAAAATGTTGTGTCAGTGAGGTCACAAGTAGCAAGCAGTCGCCTAAACAGCGAGGATAATGGGGCACTGTGATGCCACGAGCCAAAAATCTAGTTTTCCTTGTCGACACGTCAACACTGAAATAGTTCCATTGCACTAAAACGGAGTTTGTCAGTGGACCAAAGACCAAAATTCATAGAAAAAAGCTAGTTTCAAATATAATGCTGTACGTGTGCACTAGGACTAAAAGCTGAGTAGATGGGCAAAAGAATAACGACTTCAGTGGTTAAATGTAGCTCAGGTGATGTTGGAAGTGGATTTCAGCTTTGATTTACATCCACATAACTGCCATCCCTCTTATGACATGTTAATGATCTTATTCATTAATCATCAAATCACTCAACTCATTTATCACTTACAACAGAAGCATCATGAAGTCACTTACATTAATTTTCCAAACTTTTGAAAATAGTCAATATTGATATTTCAGATAAACTTATTATGAATTCTGTTATTAATAGAGATGATTATGCATTATACATTTTTAGAAATGCCTGTAGATACGAACTCAATTTCAATGTCACAACCCCAGTCCCATAGTTTAGGTCACACGATAACAACTGAACTGACACGTAATATTTGATGGAGTTCAGGACAGGTTCAAGTCCATCTTGGTTATTTGTGTATTTAAACTGATACATGCTTTGTGCCCCATGTGAGTACAGAGATTAGGAGTAGCCAACTCACCAGGTCGAGCACCAGTGTGGCCTCTGGGGTGCTCCTGGTCTTGGGGGGAATATCTCTGAGTCTGGGTTGGGAGTGCTGGGACTGCGATGGTATGTTCTTGACGAAGGTACAACTGCAAAAGAAAAAAAAAATTTAAGAAGAGAAAGAAAAATTGACACTGATAATACAGAAATCAGGACTAAAGATGTTAAATCAGGTTTTAACGTCTGCATCTTGACTTGGTTTAGTAACCTGTCCCATTATGAAAAAAATGAACATCTGGAGTGAAGTTATGAGGCGAGGCAGCTTTATTTATATAGCACATTTCATACACAAGGGAAACTCAATGTGTTTTATGTAAAAACAATATATTTAACAGCAAAAATTAGAAACATTAAAAACATACAATTCAAAACAATAGAACATTGTGATAAAAGGAAACAAAGTATAGAAACAAAAAACAAAAGGCTGGACTAGAATAGAGCATAAAATATGAGAATGCAGCATAAAATAATGATTTGTGTTAAAATTTTAAGAACAGTAGGAGACACTGAAGCTTGTTGCTCCTATAGAAACAAAGCAAGTGTTAAAACTTACGGACTAAAGACGTCCTCGTCCTCGTCTCCAGCCAGAAGGTCAATGGAGCCGTAACCAAACACACCCTGTTCTGGGCTCATCAGCACGTTGGTTCCTGCACCTGCACATTTCACATCTGGACAGGAAAGTACAAGAAGACTGAAACTGAAAGCAGCACAGGTCTGTTCCATCTTTGATGTCACATTTCCATTCAATTTAAGAGAAGAACAAAAAAAAAAGAAAAGTTGTCTTAATGATGAGAAGCTTGTGCATTCTTCTACACAGCAGCACAACATTTTGTGCACATTTTACAGCCTCTGACAAAAAAATCGAAACCAAAACATGAGTGAGATTCATTGACTGACGTTTACAGTGTGAAAAGTTTCATACAGGAATGACCAGGGGTGTGACGACACTGAAACTGAGATTGAAACTGCGACACAAACGGCTATCAGTAGCACATAAATTGAGATCAAAACTAAATAGTTACACTCCAAGGAATGGCTCATAGTTGATGTGAATGAAAACAGGATAACGTTTCCTCGCCGTATAAAGTAAATAACTGTCAGCTCGTCACATTCACGTCTGATTCACTGACAGTGGCAATTGACCACAAGCCATCAGAAAGATGCTGTTAGATAGACGCTGTGGTCGGTGATCGACTCAACCACTTTCATTGTAAGGAAAAAAATATGTATGGTAAAGCAGTGAAGATGTATTTTTTTTTGAATGTGCAACAACATAAAACATGAATTAAATATCTTGGAGTTGTCGATTGGTGGGCAATAAATCAAAATGATGCCATTATCTTTGACATGTCTTATAGATCAATCAGACTGTCTATAGCACTTTCATACAAAAACAAATGTAGCAGTAAGTGCTTTACAAAATAAAAGCAAGCAAGTAAAACCCATATAGCAAAGGTATTTGGTCAAAAAATTGTGATATTTGATCCCACCTATATCAGCCCTATGTGTTGATGAGATTATTTCAAGTCTTTTTAACCCTGGAGAACACAGGAACACTCACTCTCTTTGGCAGGTGTGAGGAAACGAACGATGGGTGTGTAGATGTTTCTGGCTGTTGTGTTTCGAGGCGTCACCGAGTTGATCTCTGACAATATGTGCTCACGTCGCACGATGGGCCTGATCGGAGTCTTGAAGGACAAATCTAAAAACACAAAAACAGCAGGAGGGAACCACGTCAAGAAAAAAAAAAAAACATTTTCAAACATCTCTGGGAAAAATGTATGCCGAGTTTTGATTTCAGTGCCGATGCTGCCGGTACCTGACTCTCTGTCTTCGACAGCGATCGCTCTCTTCCTCGCTCGGCCACGGGGCAGTGGTCGCCTTGTCATGGTAGGAATTTCTTCATCTGAGTGGGTTGGATCATGGTTCGACGTCTCTTCAACCTGCACACAGAGAAAGAGACATTCTAAGTTACAACTCATTGTTTCTCTGTCTTCGATCATTAAACTGTCGTGCAGGTGTTTTAAATGAACTCATTTCAGTAGTGGTGGTTGAAACTTACAAACCAAATAATACAATAATCCTGATCAAACATTTAAATTGATATAAGCACATTTTTTAAACAGTTCTGAAGCAGTTTAGGATTTATAGACAAGGGTGAAAATGAGGCAACGCTCCCCATCAGAGCAGTGGCGTTGTTAATAAATGATATACTTACCATCAAGCTACTAGAGAGCCAACATGTGAACTCATTCAAGGGGTGACTTTTGGTGAATTCAGATTATATTTAATCATCCTTTAATCTGGTGTTTGACTACTGCTAGGTGTAAAAGGATTTCCAGATTGACAAAGGTCTTCATTTA
>JANJYP010032628.1:0-10424 GCA_024605115.1 Rastrelliger brachysoma
CTTTATTTCAGTTTAAGTACCAGTATCTGAACTGCTTCTTGGGGTTAACGATTAATGATAAACAGGTGGCGATCCTTTAAACCCAGCCAAAAGCTAAGGAGGGATGGGATTAGGTGGCAGTAATACCAAGGTTTAATCAATAGATTGGTGAGCAAACAGGTGATGGCTGTCAGATTTAGACATAATCATTAGCAAGCTATTTTGAACTCGCAAAGACTGCGGATGCCAAACTGTGAATTACATTCTCGAGATAACCTTACCAACTATAAAACACTACTAATACATGGACTAATACAGTGTCTAGTTCATGCCATTAAAGTTAACTAGCTGGTTAGCAAGCTGTAGAAAGTCACCTGAGATAGACGTCAATCTACCTACAACCTACTAACTTAACTAAAAATAATAATAAATGTAATAATCGCTAATTACTAATATGTGTTTAAGTCATATAATGAACTAAATTACGTAACGCAGATAATTAAGCTAGGCTAACTTACTTCTGCAGCCCATCTTCATGGTCTCGACGGCCAACCAGTCCAGGCATTTTCCTGAGAATGTTTCCGGTGTCATGATCACTTCTGTCGGATAGACTCTGTTCTCTAAGGCCCCACTCATCTCGGTCCTCCAAGGTGGAGGCTAGCTGATTGAACACATACAACAGTGAAAAAAAGGTGAAGGCCGTGCACAGGAGAAAAGCGTGAAGGTAGCATCGCATCTTGCGTTTTGCAGGATTTTTTTTGTTGCGTTAACTAAACATTTTTGTTGACTTTCCGATATAGTGACTTTGCTAGCTGAGCTTCCTCATAAGTCAAGTCAGAAGGTAAAGTGAAGAGCACAGCTGTTGACAGTATTTCGCCCCTCCCACGTCTCTTAACACGTGTGTTTCTTTTTATCAACCATCTGTCAGTAAGTTACAGTGTGGACAGTAGACAGATTTTAAACATACAAAACCAAATTACTACCAACGTGCAGCACTTAAATCTGTCGCCCAGGCTGAAAACCGTGCAGTAGATAAGTTTGTGTATTAACATATAAGCAACATTTTTATCTAGCTGNATGAAAACCGTGCAGTAGATAAAAGTTTGTGTATTAACATATAAGCAACATTTTTATCTAGCTGTGTTGAATTGTTTAATCTATAACATTCATATTTTGTATATGGATCACATTTTGCTTGTAAAATATGTCATTGCAAAAAAAAGTTAATTTTATAGCTGAAAATGGAAGTAGGCTACTGAAATATAAGTACAAGTGCCTAAAGTAAATGAGTAAATGTGCTTCCACCACTACTTATGCCGTGACCTTCCTTTTTAATACACCGTACAGAAAAAAAAGATTCAAAGGGTAATATTAACACACACATGCATATGTGCAAATCACCCATTGTTCTACACTGGGTTCTTGATGATATAACTGCAACAACATGCTAAAAACCAAAGTAAATCTATGTGTTTTGCCTTTTCCTGCCTTTATGGAGTCATACTATGAAAATAAGTTGCTGACAAATGTGTAAGTACCAACTGTAACAAGTCCATAAACTTCTGAGAGCACATTTCTTAGGTTTTTATCTCAGATTTTAACTCTGTGAAAATGGGTTGTACAGTTCAAAGTGAAAATTAAAGGTAAAAACAAATCCAAGTATCTACAACTTATTTTATTTCACAATATTTTACAATATAAACCATCCTATAGATTAAATCATGCTCAATTCTACAAAGTGAAGAAGAAGCATACTTAGAATAACTGTTCAATATTTTTTACTCAAATGTTAGACAGTAAAACAATTATTGCATCAAATGGCATAAAATGAGAGCTGGATAAGGCCAGAAACCAACAGTGTTATGATTGACTGATAATGGCAGAGTGAAAATAACGTTAAAAATGTTATCATGATCGAAGGATACCATCAAGTGCAAATAATAACAAAAATTCAAGAATTAACTACAATTCTGAGATGATTTTCACATTTCTTTCATAATGCTTCACATATTCTCTGCAGCTATCACTCTGAATACTTTTAATAGTCCATAACAGGAGCTACCGACTGTGTGATGGTGACATAACACTGAAGTGCTAAAACACAAGTCACCACAACGTCTGGCATGATTCCGATGACATCCAGGATTTAATGCTATTCTGTTTTTCAGTTCATCATGGTAGATTTTGCTGCAACAGTTCTTCGAATTCAGCATACAATCTTGACTCTTGAATACTTTGACATCATTGGAAGGTGGCGAAAAATAAAACCCAAAAAAAATGGAAGTGAATGCTATCATATTGGCATTTATAGTATTATTTAAAAAAAATGTGCATGTTGAAGTTAATCTCTGGTTGAGGCTGTTGAGAGTGCAGAGGAATGGGTTGTGCTGCTAAGGGTGAAGGTTAGTGAGTCTCTCCGTTGACCGATGAGCTTTCCTCGCGAGGTGAGGAACATCTGGAGACTCCTCGTTCAGTGTTGTCAGAGCTTGAGCCACTTTGACTGTGTAGGTCTGCTGAGGCAGCGCTTGCAGAAGTGGATGTGGGTTTCGCTTTCTCCTTAAAGTCTGTGATTATTACTGTCAAGTCTCCAACTGTGACCTCTAGATGTTGAGCGCTGCTTCTGTCTATGTTTTTTAACCTGGGCCTGGTGAGGAAAGACAAAAACAGAAACAGGATTTAAAAAAAATATGCTTGGAGGATACTAAATATTCCAGTGGTAGCACAGCAACAATGATGAATGTGTTGAGCATGGCTTTTCCATGTGAATTCATTACCTCATCTTTTTATGGCTTTTCTTCTTCAGTGTCAGTTCTTTCTCGCTCTTGTCCTTTTCTGACTTTTCTTTCTTCTCTTTTTTAAGGTGTGTGGGTGGTGCGAACTGCTGATTTACTTGCTGTGCAACCAGCTGAGAAACAGGCCGTGGTTTTCTGAA
The DNA here is from genome assembly GCA_024605115.1 of Rastrelliger brachysoma. NCBI lineage: Eukaryota > Metazoa > Chordata > Actinopteri > Scombriformes > Scombridae > Rastrelliger > Rastrelliger brachysoma. The sequence goes on from JANJYP010032628.1 coordinate 2,912, forward strand.
AGACAGAAAAAGGTTATTGGTTTCAATTTATATAACTGCACCTATAAATACAATCAGCTTATGTTACTATTTAACCAGGAAGAGGAGACTCAAGACTCAACCAAACCATTTAAAAAAAGGGAACTTTCTAACTAAGTCTGAAATCTTCAAAATCTTCAAATCCACAAAAAGTAGAAGCGTGAATGTGATAGTCAAATCACAGATCCTTTTCTCATGCAATCTCACTATGTTACTGGGGTCAGACTGAGCTCTCACTACCATTAAACACATGCTGAGTGGAAATACTACAGATCTCACTGTGCATATACCAGGCTCAAACTATCTGCTATCACTACCACTCTCAAACATGAAGTCTTCAAACCTGATGTGTAGTGTTGATACGTTATAGTGCTAATAAAGCCTTTCGCCACTTACAAATGTCAGTTTGATGTTTGACTTTCACCATGCAAAATGTGCAGAGTTGTTTCCAAATGTATCATCTGAGGGGGGAAGAGTTTGTCTGTGCTCACTGAATCTCTGATATACATATCTGTAGTTTGGAGGCCAATCATCGTCTACTATGTAACTTACACAAGTGTGATGACAAAATCTGAAGTCTCTAGTGCACGTGCATTCAGAATGGACTTCTCGTTGAAATTGAAACATTTGACAAAACACAACATGTCTGACACATGCTCCAATCATAGTATATTTTAGACATGTCTGAAAGGGATCTTTAAATAATGTTCATGTATCCTGGATCTGGTTGATATTAGTTGTGTCCTGTAAGGCTAGGTAGACTTAAAATTTATGAGCATGATATAACACCACACTTAATTCATGGAAAGCTCAGTGCGATCCATATGAGAGTGTTTTCATGGAACTTTCCTCTCTTTGTTTTTCCCCTTTCCTCATTTCATCTCACACAAGTCACTTCCTGGTAAAGGGGGAGAGAGGATATAAGAAGAGGTGAAAACTTTTACACTGAGCGACCTAATTTTTGCGCAGAGGTTGTATTACTACATGTTACTACTATTCTTAAGTACAATTCTATGGATAGATAAATCCTCTACAAGGTCAGGATTCTGTTCTTCTATGCAGATATTGTGGCCGTGATCATTTGATTGTTACGCACCAGCGCTGAAATGGAAAAAGGAAGTATGTAATGTCTTTTAATATGGTGATTCTAAAACACCACCAAGACTGGATTAAGTACAAACTATTTTGATTTAAAATGCTGCAGTGTGTCTATGTAATCTAATGAACATGTCCTTCCTACATTGAATGTGATGCAGTGGATGTGTTGTGTCTACATCATGAGTTTCAGTCACTAATCAATACTTTATGATCAACCAGTAGCAGCATAAGCTAAAACATTAATATCTTTTCTTGTGGTGGTCTGTATGAAGTATTAATGTTTAAGGATACGGTCACAGTTTTTCAAGTCTGCTTTCAGTGTAAGTGATAGGGGCATGATCCAGTGTGTCCAAAAATGCATTTAAATGTTTATATGAAACTTAAATGAGGGTCAATAGTCTGAGTTAGATAAATCATAAGTGGGTATCTGCCACAGTTTTTTAGCATCACATTCCCTCTTCGTGTTTCCTCAGACTGTTTTTCTATTGAGCTGTGGTGGTGTAAGTATAGCGACAAAAAGAGGGACATTGGCATTTGACATTAAAAGGCTGTAAGGCTGAAAGATATTGACATGATTTGACAAACTTTACATTATTTTCAGGTAAACTTTTGCTCAGACAGAGTTTTGAATTTTGGTCCCAATCATGTACATTATAAGTGTAAAGAAATCTACTAATGACCACTATGAACACGAGGGCGGTTTATGGAAGAAAAGCCTACTTTAATAAACACTTGGTCACCGGACTGATGTTTTAGCGTGAACTTGAAACATTCATAACCCGTCATTTTAAAGGCACAAAGCTTAATTGAGTATTTGGCTCAACACCTGAACGCGCATTCACATGGTCAGGGTGATGGTTAAAACATGTTCAGCTTTGAAAAATGATATAAAAATAAATAAATAAAACTAGAGTTATTCTCACCGAGTTGNAATGTTCAGCTTTGAAAAATGATGTAAAAATAAATAAATAAAACTAGAGTTATTCTCACCGAGTTGACGTCCCCTTCCTGACATCACACATCATGCACTTGAATGCCTCGGCGGTGTTTCTGAATGTGCAGACGCTACAGTCCCAGTAACCATCGTCGGAGGGCTTGGACTGCCGTTTTGGCCTTCAGACAAAACAAAACAAAAACACAGCGACAGCGGGGAAACATTTTCAATGAGAACGCCGTTTGCGAAAAGTCATAGTCGAACAAAGATTACCTAAACAGGGAAAGAAACGAATCAAGATGAGATGTTCTCACGCAAGAAACAATTCAAGTCAATGAGGAAAAGGGAGCTTTCAGTTTACACAGGCTGGTTGCCCCATATTAAACTAGCTAGCCGCCATGAACACTTTAGTAAAACAGCTCCATCCATTGAACTAAGCTATCTGCCCACGAATAGCCCAGTAAAGTCTTCATTCAAACACACCAGCGACAGCTTTACCTCGTGGGGCTCTTCTTGTCTCCCATTTTACGTAACTTCGTCTCAGCGGAGTTCAACAAGGCCAATGTTACAGGTGAAAAAAAAAACCGCATTCGCATTTAGCTGCTACTCAGCTGTCGTGGAAACTCCTGTCGAGGGTGGTCACGTGACAGGGGCTCACCCAATCACCAGTGACGTGATCACAACAGAGTAGCGCTATAAGCTATAAATGTGACAAAACACTGAAGTAACAAGCCGCTTTGTGCATTTTATAGCGCTGTAAAGAGCGGCGAGACTTTCAGGTGTTTAATGAGGGAAGTAAAATTGAATACTAAGATACGGGTATCTCTCTTTTTTTTATCTGCGCTGCAATAAATAGCTACTCTATCTCTAATATCGAAGTGATCAAATTGTGCAAAGACATGGAAGGAGATTTGTAAATGGTTTTATTGTATTTTATTTTTTGGTTCAAATACATGACTGCCATATATTTTTAGTTTATTGTGGTGGTACGTGATACCTTTTTCCATGGTTCATATTGTAGAGACTCATAATTTGGATAATGCTCTATTATTTTTAAAGTATACTTTATAGAATACATGTAACTTTTTCTCTGCTGCAATGGATATCTTATGTGGAAAACGGAAAACACAAACAGCAAATACATTGAAATTCTACTTAATACATACACTTATGACCTCTTTATTAAGTACACCTGTGCAAGCTTATGCAAGCTCTGCTTAAAATTATATATGTTGCCCCTCATGTGCCTATGTTAATGGTGTGGACATATAGGAAGACCATTTAATATAATACACCTTAATGCGCAACCAATACCCAGTATGACCTCAATAAACATAAAGTAGAATCATCACCTTAACAATGTCAGCACATCGAAAACATTTCATAAATGTAGAAATAGGAAAATACAACACTGATAGGAGCAGTTCTTCTGCCTCGCGTATTACTTTTGTAATTTACACTATCTTATTTCGCCAACAAGAATGCACTACTGGTTTAGTACTTGAAGTTTGTTAATGTCCTCCAGTCGCCACTAGATGGCGGAGAAGTGTTACTCTTTACAGCACGTTTTTCCACCGAAGAAGAGCAAACACTAACATGGGTACATGAAAAGAGGCTGCAGGATTGTTTTGGTATTTGCACCTGTACACGAAGATTCAAAGTCCGGTCTGCTGTCTAACTTGGAATTGACTTGTACGTGTCTTGTAGATATATGAGAATATGTAAAACGCACTAGGTGGTGAGGAGTGGTCATGTTTTTTTGATAAACGAGTTTCTTAGGTCTTCCTCGTGTTTGTACGATGCTAAATTGCTAGCTTTGCTAACAACAATGCCGAGTTTCTCATCTAACCATAACATTTGAATTGAATAAAGTTAACATTTCTCATTGATCCTTAAATACTTGCATGCTCTGGATACCGACAGTTAAAAGATGAGAAAGTGGGGAAGCAAATGTGTCTGCAGAAATCACAGAGTAGGCTACTTTTTCGCCTAAAACCAACTTTCCTATTTTTTCCTGCTTTGAGAAGTTATTCGTAGCATTGTGTGTTAGGGATGGTATATAGCTATTGTTAAGCTTGAGTCAGAATTCATTTAAAGGGCGTGTGTGTGAATGAATGAGTTGATAAGACTGTTTTCCCTGTGTGTTTGAGTATGTGGTAATTATGCCTAATGCACTTTTCCATCATGTAGGTTCGTAATTCCCATCTGCGACATCTTGAGTATACAGTCTCATACCCTTATCAGTAAGTAAAAGCATGTTTTGCGCTATTAGTAGTATAAGACCGTGATTATTAACTTGATTGTCACGCATGCTCAGTAATACACGTTTATATCATTATTATCTTATGATGGAAATGCTAAGGGGGATGGATTCATCTTTGTCTTTCTGTGTAGCATCCTGCTTCTGGAGGATTTTTTTTTTTTTTTTTACAATCATTTGACATGACTAATCATATCTAATTTAACAAGCTGAATGTGTATATTTTATTCAATGAATAATATTCAATGAATAATTTATATAGATTATATACTTAAGGAGGAGCTTTTAGTTTAAAAATGGGAAGAAAAGCCTACTGAGAGGCCAGTGAGAGATGCATGTGCCTAAGTAGGTGTAAAAGGAGGATCATGCCATGTGTGAATGAATCAGAAAAAAATCTAGAGCCTAGCTGTAGTGATGTCAGTTACATGTATTTGGCTGTTGAGCATTGCCATAAGGCCATGAGTGATGAGAATGTTCTGGACAGGCTTTGTGAGCCTATAGGACAGCTGGAAATGGTCGGCCAACAGTTTCCACCTCCCATCTCCTGTCAACACTTCAGTGGTGAAGGATGCCTGCAGCCTGGCAGCAGAGCTAGGCCTGTCTGTTTCTCCAGTGTTAGAGGAACTCTGAGAATGTTTGGCGGTATCATGGTTGAAAGATTGCGGCTCCAATCTCTGGCTCATGGAGATGAAGTCTGAAACTTTGAGTTCCCCACTGGATGATGCACTGGCTTGCTAGCTTTTCTGTTTTTTTGAAGACACTACACCCACATATCACAGAGTACATGGCCTTTGTTGTGACTGCATATACAGTGGGCTACAAAAATAGGTATACACAGTAAGGATTGTAGCGGTATTATAGTAGTTTTTCTAGGATTCATTTAATACTAGATGTTCTGTTGATGTCATGATTCGTAAGTGAGGTTTGCCAGAAATTTGATGTTGATAGAGTGCTTTGTGTCAGAGTGTGCATGGGTGTCCACAGTCCACTAGTGGAGTGTGTGAATGCCAAGGGCAAACAATTTGAACATTTGAAGGACTAATAAGTTTATTATTGATAAATTATTATTGAAATGTTTGTATAATCAGTAAAATGCGTTTTTTTTGCAGCACCTTGTATAACAGTATTCTAGTTCATATGTAATCTTTTTGGGAAAGAAAGTGTTCAGCTTTGTTCCATGTTAAACACAACGTGAAGTGTTTCAAATAGCTGTACTTTGAACTCATAGATTGACCAACGCATATTTTTTTGTAGTGGCTTATCGACATGGTCCAAAAACAATTAGAGAAGCGTATGAAGAGCAGTTTTCACAAATGGACTCAAGAGAGGTAAGGGAAAATTTATTGCCATTTGTTTTGTTTATTTTTCTTTTGGCTTGTGGCATATTGTGATTACATAATAATATTTATGTTTTCTTGTCTGTCCCTTTATGTTGGTTTACAAAAAGAGCACCGCAAAGGTATATAATAAAATTCATTGGCACAACTAATATTAATCTGATTAGCTGGGGTGCAAAATCAATCTCAAATAAAATGAAAAGAGACTAAATTATTGCACATTTGAAATTCCTGTCATACTATTTGGCAATGCAACATTAGCACTATTCACTATTCTCCTTCAAAGACAAGGGAACTCACTTTTGTAGGTTACTCTTGGGGGGGATATTATTGACATTGTGTCCAAGTTTGAATGTCAATTGTCATTAACAGGAGGGTTTAGGGATTAAAATGGAAATGTCATCAAACAGTCTGCCCACAAATGTAATCATTTATAAATAACAGCTATAGTTTTAAACAATGTATGCTTTGTATCAATTAATACTGAACTCTGGAGCATGTTCAAGAGCATGTTATTTATTATATCAAGTCATTCTTAATTATTCTTGTCATTTCAGGTGACAGTTCATCGAGTTGTCAATATTGTTGAAAAGAGGAGTCCTATGGTTCGGCTTGGATTGGAATATGACAGAGGCTTTAATGATGACCAATGGTATGATGGTCCTCAAAACTATCAGGATGCAAGAGAATGTCATGGGGAAAGCAGTTATTCACATAATGATCGTCGATACTTTGATGAAAACATCAACTTTGGAAGTTTTCGCAGAAGCTCCTCGCCCCCACGTAATGTAAGAGAAGCTTGGAATTATTGCTTTATAAATCAAATGTTAGGTGTTTCTACCTTTAAAAAAAATGATCGTTTTAGGTGATCAAATAGAAACTTCCAGAAATGGCATACTAATGGGTATTATAAGTATGTTAGAAAGATAAAAACAGAATTAAATTCAATAGTAAATGCCATTTATTTAATTAGGTCATCACTGGCTTTTCTATAGTTCACAACAGTGTCATTGCACGTAAATATAAACATTTCATATTTCCAGCATTTCTCAATTAAGGTTGTTGTAATTGTGATTTTTGTTTTTCAGGAGGCACCATACTCACAGATCCGTTATAACAGAGATGATTTGAGACATCAGCTAGGCCCAAGGTAATTTTTATTGATTGTTTTATTTTAAAGATCAGTTTCTGTTTGTTGATATTACAGTCAGTGGCTTCACCAAATTCTTACTTTAATGTATCCAACTGGCCTCTAGGAGGAGACAGAGGTCTACCATTTAAAATGTGAATATTATTACCTTGATGGAAAATTAATGACCCTCATCATTTATGGGTTTCTTTGCATATAATATAATTGAGAAAATAATTAGTCAACCAATCTTATATTTGTAAAATCAACCTGAACTTCAACTTTAAATTATTTACTCCCTATAGTAAATAATATAACATCTGTCAGTACATATTGCTGCTTTGGTAAATGCCTTGGAAGAAAAGTATAAGCATATTTCAATTATGTGTGATCACTCTGTTCTTAAGGTAAGCTCAAGAGCTTAACCCCAGACAGAGCAGCTAAGTCCAGAAGTTATAACTCTTACATCAACAGACCCTCATCTTGCCCCGGCCACTTCAACATACCAACAGTCCCCCCCCAATCCAGGAGTCATACCAGGCTAGAGAGAGGGACAAAAGGCACTAGTGTCTACTCACTCAGCCACACAACCCCATCCCCAACCCCTACCCCACCCTAAGAGGAAAAACAGCTGGACCACTCCCTCTTGAGTCAAGCACCCGCACACCTCAGGTATTCCAAGCAGAACATATCTTGTGTCTTTTTCAGTCAAGTATAACCTTTCTACAATAAATTTA
>JANJYP010032659.1:0-13350 GCA_024605115.1 Rastrelliger brachysoma
GTGTGTGTGTGTGTGTGTGTGTGTGTGTGGGGGGGGGGTGCAACATGATGTTCAGAGTTGTAAATTGCCTGTTTCAAGTGGATTTCATGCCTCTGCAAGTTGTTAAAATGCATTGATATCTCTAAAATCTGGTCTCCTTTGGGCAATGGTCAGCAAACAATACAAATTTGTATTTCTATTTCATAGAGGTATGATCCTTTACAATAAAAAAAAAAAGTAATTTGTCTGCCTGTATTACAAAAAAGGAAATACACCTGGCAGATGGCTGTAGCAGACCGGGCTCTTACTCCTGCTTTACTCTAATTATATCTACATGCAGGGTAATGGACTGAGAATGTTTCCTCATACAGGGACAGCATCACTTCCTGGGGTCTATCTTATCTCTCTCTCTCTCTCTCTCTCTCCCTCTCTCATACACATAAAATCAAACAACAGGCACAAACACAGCTAAACAGCCAGACGGACACACATCACTGCATAGAAGTAAGCATACACATACATGTGCATAGTCGTTTTCTAATAAGCACTGGCTACTTCACTGATACAAATGTGTAGTCAGTGTACTCTGCTGCCTCTGGCATGAATTAAACATGTCTTGGTTTCAGGCTCTGCTACCTGTTGTTTGTGTGGTTACTGCTGGTAAATATCCCTAGCAGTTGTAGTCTAATGCATATGTATTTTCCCTCAGTGGCTCCACACTAACTAAGGGTTTCTATCAGCCTCTCTCTCCAGCAGTGTACACCTGTCACACTGGGAGAGGAAAATATTGATCCTTCACATGCCTCCACGCCTCCAGTGTCTGAAATTGTGTGTCTGTCTGTCTGTGAGCTTCCAATCAGTTGGCAACATTGATTAATGAACTGGTTGACAGAGGGAAAGTTTCTTTGACAGGTGAGGAGCGACACTGATGTGGGTTTTTCATACACAAACTGTGGTGGATTATAGAAAATATAGCAAATTACTCAGATAAGCCACTTTTATCCATAATCGGTGTGGCTGTGGATGAGGAGCTAAAGTCGGTTGTCAGTCCATTTGTAATTACAAATAAATTGCTCTTTATGGAATGTAAATTTTGAAGAAAATTTGGCACCAAAGGTTTAAAGTTCCATATTAGTAACAATAAAAGCTTCACTGAAATTTATGTTCTTACACAGCTGCTTTTCTTGGATTGGTTTTCATTCCAGGTGGGAGATATAAATCATACATTTAGTACAAGTTATTGCTATACATTATAGCTTATACATTTTATGACAGGTATTGTATCTCCCTTCTTGCCTCCAACAAAATTGTGTTTTTAACACCAAATATCAAAAATAAATGATGTTGTTCACTTATTCTTTGATCAGGTAGCTGATTATTATTTTTTTTTTAAAATCCCCAATTTTAGGCCACTTTACTTTTGTGTTTGGGCTGTATTTACCATTTATGTTCAGTGCATATTAATGTATGGTGTATATCAATTGCTGTGTGCGCACGGCTAAGACTAAGAAGCCTGGCTTCTCTTAGTAAATCAGAAAAGGGACTTGAAAAATATTTTCTTAATAAATTCAATAACACTCAGATTTCAAAATTCAGGCTTTGTATCAAAGGAAATTATTCTTTGGCCTTAATACAAGTGATCATTTAGCAATGCTATTTCACTGAGGTACTGTTAATCATTCATATCAAAATGTCAGCTTCAAAAGGTGATTCAATATTCAGCCTCCAATAGATGTCTTCTATTCTTTGTCTCTTTTGTAGTTCCTTTGAGGTGTTTCTTCTTTGCTATTGTTTCGAGGGGTTGTGTTTAACACTCAGGCCGGCTCTGACAGTTCTCAATATGCAGGGCCAGCCCTGCCAAACAGACTTATGAATTCCAAACGGCCTGGAGTCATGCTCCATATTTCATTGAAGTTGAATATTTAAAAAGATCAACCCACTCAAAACCCTATAAAACCTATCGTTCTGGGGCCTTGTGTCCTAAAAATAAAATCGCATCTGCCATATCGCATTACAGACAGCCACATCAGCCTCCATCTCTTAACCATTTCCCTCTCTCTGTTTCCCTCTCTCTCTGACAAAACCCATCTGGTAACCAGCCTTTCTCCATCAACACAGGTTTTGCTCTCTCTCTTTGAGACAACTGCGCACTTCTTCCTGCCTCCTTTATCTCATTTGCTTCCCTTTTCTCCCTCACTGTCGGGAACTCAGGTTTTTTTTTTCCCTTTATTGGTAGTGTATCTCTCACCCTTGTACTGTCCTTCAACCTCATCATTTCACAGATCAGCAGGTAGAAGAGATGGTATTCCATTTCGTACTTAGGAGCAAAATGGACCTTGTTTCCTATTTCAATAAGCACAATATTTTAAAAGATGCAACAAAGTAAGTGGAGACAGACTGCACTGCAGCCTGCTTCTGACAGTACAGTCTCAGACATCAAAGCAATGTGGGATTATACTTAAAAAAAAAAAAAAAAAAATCAACACTGACAAATCAAAATGTGAGAAATGGACAAATTACCCAGAGCAGAGTTTCACCCTCACTACACACACAACAGCTCTGGAAAGGGTTGGTCATATAATATAATCATAATTAAGAGTGAAGCATTAATTTGTTGAGATATTTTTTTTTACATAAGAAAAATAAGAGCATGACATGACATGAATTTGTCTCACAACACAATAAGTGAAGATTTTGCCAGTCAGGAGAAGACAGTGTTTTTACAACACACAGTAGTGTATAGCACAAGAGAGCAAAATGGCACATGATAACTGACATGATGTGCATCATGTTCAGTTAATAGCCTTGTTAGATTACCTCTTTCTAAAAGGTGATATTTTATTGGTGTATTTTGATTATTGTTGCAGTCTGGTGGATGGTTTGATTTTTCTTAAATAGTTGCTAAAATTTTTTTTCAAACCACATTATATTAGTATATTTAAGAGCTTTTGAGAAAAAGATTAGCCACTTATTCTCAAAAGACCCATTACTACAATCCCTATAACAACTAGACAAAAAGACTGCAATGTTTTATTGAAAAAGCAACTGAACAGAATGTTCTGAGCTAGTCTCAACTGTGTGCATAATATGCTCTCGCCCCACTCTCCATTCACATGAGGCATACAACAGTAGTGGTGTTTCAGTGTGTAAATTGCTGGTTTTCAACCTGAAGAGGCTTGTAAAGAAATTCATGTAAAGTGCAATTAGCCTTTCTGAGAAAACAACACAAAAACAGAACAGCAAGGGGTGGATTCATACTCAAGAAGTGGTGCTGTTAATTACCTAAAATAACAGCCAGGTACAAGTAAAATTAGGAATTGCATTGCAATGCTACTAAATAATTCACTTTTGATACAAATACAAGGTGAATACGGTCAAATCTGACACAGTTATAACACTTTTAGGTCTTAAATAACTTCATCTGAAGTTTTTCCCTACAACTCAATCATTGTATTGTATTGTAATTTTGTTTTAAATGTAATAATTTGCTATGGTATTTGAATGTGACAAAATTCATGTGGACTAAAGCCAGACATTCTGATACAGCTACAAAAAGGGATTCATATTTGATCTATAGACTGAAATTCACAATATGCTAATTTTATGCTTCCACTTGATTTCAGATATAATCTTTGATGAATAAACATGACACACACATAGAGAAGCCTGTAGGCAGGAGCATGTGCATACACTCACCCACCAGTTGGCATGAAAAAATTAGATCAAATCAACCCATATCAGAAGTCAAGAGGCAAGAAGAGCATCAAGCCAGGATTCTTCAGCAATCGGGGGATTATGACATTAATAAAACCATCAACATAAAATGCAAAGATCCTTACATTGGGTGCTGCCCTACTTAGGGTAGTTGTTACTGTATGTGTTGTGGGTTGGGTATCACTTAAAGCAAAGGTAAAAAGTGTTTGTTCTACCATTTGAGAAAAAAATAAAGCCAAATAAATAGATAACTATCCCTGATCCATGATATAAATGAACAGAGAGAACAGAGAGAACAGTACATGTGACAAGCCATGTTTTCATGCTGCTCATGAAAAAAACAACATGTCCTGCAGCTGCTTCAAAGTAGAAGCTTTCCACATACTTCAGTGTTGTGACTTTTGTGGTGAATCACAAAAGAACTAGTTAAGTGAAGTTTCTGCTTTCACTAATTGTATAAGACAATGGTAAGCATGAGAACAGAGCCAGGCTTCAACACACATCACCAGAGAGTTATGGGTCACATTACAGTGTTGCATATTAGTCTGAAGGGATGTTTATTGTGCCTCTCTCTCTCTCTCTCTCTCTCTCTCTCTCACACACACACACACACACACACACACACACACACACACACACACACACACACACACACACACACACACACAGGTACTGCCTTAGCATCATGTTACCCCAGAGGATACCTTGAATTGGTAAAGTGGTCTGTGTGTCTAAGTGTTGGCCTGTCTCCTTCTCAGCAGCCTGATTCTGTGAGTCATCACTAAAAAGGAAGCAAAATTCACATGGCACCACCACAGTGCTTTGGGGTAATATTACTCCAATGGCTCCAATGGTTGCACTCCTGCAACCACTGGAGCTCACTGACATATCATTGCAATTAGAATCATGCCTGTGTCCCAGTGAAGGTCAGCAAGCACCACTTACCGACTATAGCACAGAGAGAAACAGAGGGACAGTAAGAAAGTGAGGGAGGTGGTGAGAAAGGAAACAAATTAAGTGACAGGGCAGCCTGACTAAGTTTAGCTCAGCCTCTGTCCAGGAGCCTCCCTAAAATTCTCATACAGGCCTGGCAATTAAAAATACATGCATCAATGGTCTATGCAACTCTCTGAACATGTGATAATACAGTTATATAAACCAAAAACACATGTAAATGGACACAGACATTCAGTAGTGTGTGCTGCTAAATGCAGGACTATTTCATATTCCTTACGCACTTAGAACTGATGATCAGCCAGCAGTGTTTCATTCAATGAACTTCTAATCAATGCAGCAGACAAATGATGCAACAAAATAGGAGGTTATACACATCATGGCTCAGGGGAACACATTAACCCAATCACCTCGGAAGGTATGGATCTACCCAAAGCTATAGTTCATCACACACTCCCAAGACCCCAAGACAGAAATTGGAAGGCCAAGGACAGTGGTGTTGATGAGATTGGACCATATTGATTTTAATCAATAGAGGGTTGAACAGAGATGTGCGCCCTCTCGAGATGAGGAAACACATTTAAATTGCGTTGCTCAGTTTTGGAGCCTGTTGTTAGCAAACACTCAGGGGATAATTTTCCTGGTGAGTGAAACCTGTGTGTGTGCACAAAAGATACAGTAGATATGTATATATAGGTAATAAATTGTTATTTTAATTGACTTTCAAGTGTGTACAAAAATCCCATCACTGGTATAGCACATGTGTATAATATCTGTGCTTATTGATGGTTTAGCACAAAAGTGTCCTTAACAGATCTGGCGTGAGGAAGAGTGCAGCGCTTTCCTGTAAGTGTGTCATCCATCTCATTCCTTCTGAGAGCTCCCTTGGGGCCCATAGCAATCCATGTGCCCCTCAGACATGGTCTGTGTCTCAACAGTCAATAGAGTCAGCAGCAATATGGACAATAGAATGGGTTAATATTGCAAATGGGTAGCAGAGCTGCACTGCCAGTGGACTGCAACACTCTGAAAGCCTTGACTACAAGAAAGAGGGGTTTAAAATAAAAATGTGCAAACATTCATACATGGTCGCATCAATAATTAGAAGGCGTGTAATGGTACACAAAATTCATTATTTGGTATATACTAAGGCAACCAGGCTAACTTGGCAAAAGCAGTAAGTATACATCATGAGCATACTACATTGTAGACCACTTTGGAAATATTGTTCTGCATGTTGGACTAAATGTAATATTTTGACTATCTTTACACTAATTGTTTGCATCACTGAGCATATTCTTCATTTGACTGCATGCACTGAACCGTACAATAGTGTGACCTGATACTCAAGATGAAGACAAATACCATTACACCCCTAACAATCAGAAAATCCCCCAAATGCTTGCTGACAAAATACTTGCTTTACACACAAATAAATGGTTTTACTAGTTCAGTGCTTGTGTGAGCCTTGACCTACAGAAACACGTGGAGCATATGTGGAAAAGGTGATTGTGGCTTGAGGTAATTTGCTTCTTTTGTACATGGTCATGCTAAAAATCCAAATTCTCAGCTTTCTCAAAGATAAGAACCTTGAAAGAAATCAAAGCAAACACGTGTTTCTTCACTCTCTCTCTCTCTCTCTCTCTCTCTCTCTCTCACACACACACACGCGCACACACAAACACACACACACACACACGCGCACACACACACACACACACACACACACACACACACACACACACACACAAAGTGTCATGATTCACCAACTGGAATCGATATGCCGTGCTTAATGTCTAAGATACAGCTGTATCGATTCAAACTGCTTGAAACAGGGCAAAGCTGAGAGGAAATCACAGCTGAATCAATGCAGGCATTTCTGTATCAGGAAAGCCTGATATGACAGGCATATCTTTTTTTTAGGAGGCAATTAATGTCTTTTGCTCTTTTGTATTTCCCTTGTATCAGGCGGTCTTGTCAGCTCAGTCAAAGTTTATGTTTTGACCACACCTTGCTCAAAAGAGGATGGAGAAAAATAATTTTGAGCTCTGCTGCCCAATATGCCACTTAAGATTTAAAAAAAAAAAAAGTCATAAAACCTGAAAGATGCCATAACAGTCTCTCGAAGAAACAAAATTACTGCTTTATTTCAGTGTCTGCACAATGTTACTTCATAAATGAACAAAATGTCATTAATAAAAACAAGAAATATATATATATATATTTCTTTTTTATGAGTCAAATAATTGGGCACACTTTTACTGTGCACTCTAACCATCCACATGACTCAATTGTTGACTCAAGTCTTTCATGCAACACAAAAATATGGAAGTATAATGAAACAAAATTGAAGATCTACAGATTTGTAGATTGTTGTGCCTAATGGACAACTATATAGTACTGTGCAAAAGTTTTAGGCCACTGCTATAATACAAACAGAATATACAGTAAATATATACACACAATTTAACATGAATTAATATTATTATTAATTAAGATTCCATTTAGGTTTAAGAGAGCTAGGTTCCTGCTATTGCGCAAATGTATTGTTATTTTATATACTATTTTCAAATGGTTTTAGTCTTTATTTATTCTTCATTTTTTACTTTTGGAAATGTCTATGTTCTGTTAAGTCAGTTCTGAATTTCCCTCTCAGTGTGCCAATAAAATTACCCCAAATAACTTTATAATACTTACTAAATACTGTTTTTTTAATGCTGCATAAATATTTCCTGTATTTTCTGGTTGTATTGTATTAATTAAAAGACTAATAAATAATTATATACAGTCATTTTAGAATTGATAAAGTAAGTACCGTATTTTCCGCACCATAAGGCGCATCTTCAATGAATGACCTATTTTAAAACTTTTTTTATACATATAGGGCGCACCATATTATAAGGCGCATAGAAAGAAACTACCATACTGTGGTGTCTGGGGTTGCGTTATGCATCCACTATGGATCTGCGCTAAAGGCAATGTCAGCTGTTTTTATCAGCTGTTGTTAATGCGCCTGCACGTCAGCTGCTTCTACTTAAGAGCATCTGAAGCCGCCTGTTTATCTGTCCAACAGATAACAAATAGGGCAATAATAACCAAATAGCAATATTAATCCACTCATCCCATGGAAATTAAAAAAACGAGAGTGGTGAAGTGGACTCAAGCCGGCCGGATTCAACCACAGTTGAGTGGAGAGTAGCCTAAAAAAAGCAGCCAGTCCCTTTGTAGCAGCTCACCAGATTCTAAACAAACCCTTAAAAGGCTGATTGCAGCAGTAACTTTGGCTCAGATGTGGCTTACTGTTACCCGGTTTAGCAACATGGACGGCTCGGTTGTCTCTCTTTTGCGAACGCATTTGAAATCGCCACTTGTTGCCTGCAGTCTGAGCATTTTTAGATTGATGTTTCGATATCATTATTATTTTGTTAATAAAAGGTTAAGATTATCCATTAAATAAATAATAATAATACTAAACTGGCGCATACGGCGCTGTCCGGTGCTGAATCTGTCACCCTTGCACGCAAAACATTTTTGCCATTGCCTTCTGGTCACTTGTTTAATTTTTATGAATATTTTTTGGCCAAATTCAGTTAAAACTACTTTTATATGGAGCATGTGCGTTCTGGATACAACTCTGCAAAATAGGCTAAGTAACATCACACAATAAAGCTGTCTAAACTGTTTATCTTAGCAACATTGTATAACTGTAGGCTACAGTAAAAAGTCAACTATGCCAGAACCCACCTTTTAACAAGACTTCATCCTTCACGTCTCTACCGTACCGTAATGAAGTGGAGGTTTTCCTTAGTTTGGTAGAAAATTCTGCCGACTTTGCAGTTTGATTTATTTTAACATTCAAATTACAGACAATACCATGATCTGAAGTGCTGAAAATCTTTTTTTTTTAATTAACCAATATTGATCCATATAAAAGGCGCATTGGATTATAAGGCGCACTGTCGGTTTTTGAGAAAATTAAAGTCTTTTAGGTGTGCCTTATAGTGCGGAAAATACGGTTTTAGTGTGGCCTCCCCTTATAAATGTAATGTAGGTGTAGGATAACTTTATTGATCCATCTATAGGAAAATTTAAAATTGACATAACATTTCCAAAAAAAAAAAAAAAAATTGTTTTAATTAAATAAACAATAAAACCAGCTAAAATTATGATATAAAAAAAAAAAAAAAAATAATAATAATAATAAATTTTAGCCATAGCAGGAAACTGCCTCTCTTAAACCTAAATAGAACCTTTAATAATCAATGCTACATTTTGTGTACCGGTACATATTTCCCATATGACAGTGGTGGCCTAAAACTTTTGCACAGTACTATACCTCACATATACAGTCTTTCTCTCATTACCTTTCTTATTCTATTTAACATTCGGACCTGCTGTCTTGCTTTGCATGTCACAATAAAGCGCTTAAATTATGAAATATTTAATATACTCAGATTATATCCTAAGAGAACACTAATTTGACTCTAAATTTGTGTTGAATCATTCTCAGAACAAGAAATACACACCCTTGGCACCCCTGTTGTGCCATTTATTTGCACAGTCAAATGCACAAAATAACATTGAAATGTGTTTGTTTTCTTTAATCAGACAATGAAGAGAAAAATGGCTCAGTGTGACACATCAGAGCATACAGGAGTGCCTGCGGCAAGATCGTACTTGCAATTATCAAAACACCAATCAGCAAACACACACAAGAGAAACATGGGAACAAAGAAGAAAACGAGTGGGAAACAAACAAGTAAATAACTTCAGAAAAAAGACAATGCACCATGACAGCATGTAACACCCACTGTCTGGAAACAATCGGGGAAGTTTTGGCACTGGTGTGTGCTGCTAGCATTGATCAGACAGGGAATATAAAACAGGGGGTGAGAGCAGGTCTTCATAGAGATATGTGTGCTTGTTCTTGGGAATTGCCGTTACCTCTCAGACCTGCAGACTCCTGAGAGTGACAAAAACCTTCCGAAACCGAAAATTTTAGTGATTTTAATAATTCGTTAACAGCTCCTCTGCTCTGTATCAACGTGTGGAGCTAAATCCTGTGTTTGAGAGACCCCTTGCCCCCCTTTTGAAAACTCCTGACTAATTTTAGCCGAAAGGTGACTAGTTTGCAGGTATGTTTCGATCAGAGCATTTCTTACATTTGCTACATGTAGTTCTCCAAGCAGATATATGCATAAGTCTACAGCTGTGATTGCAATAAATACGTTAAAACAGTTAAAATGTATAAATAGGTTAAAATAGTTAAAAAGGTTCAAATTAAAATACAGTTGGTTTAAATAAGTCATTAAAAATAGTACCTATGTGATAATAATTTCATGTGAATGATTAGCCTATGTAAAATATTGTCCCTTTAAGAGGTTTAGGATACTTTGCCCTTAATGACACATTGTACATGCAGAATTGACTGAGAGTAGACGAGACAAGCAGAGGAAAAATTAATGAGAAATTTTTCTTGGGAAAAAAGACTTAAGAAGATATAAGAAGTGGAAAGCCATAACTACACGGTTGGCAAACCACAAGAGCATACTGTATCTTATCAAACTGCAAGAGTTTTGGTGAATTTTCAATTTGTTCTATTGTGATTTTGTTTGTGACTTTTGCACACGTGTCGAAGCAAACTGAGTGCCAGCGTGCTATCTATGTAGAGAAAGCTATTGGCATAAACTGGTTAGCTGCTAATATTTTCAGTTTTTTTAAAGTGTATGTTGTATTTATTGGAAAAAGAGGGTTATATTGTGTTAGAAGGAGAAGTTAAATCCCATTATGTGTAGCAGTAATGTTACAACGCACCGTAATTGTAAGACTTTATTGATACGATTCATATTGACAAATTGACTGATTTCTCTTATGACCTGTTGTACAGGTCAGATTTTTTTTTCCTTCCTTGGTTATTGTTCCCGGTTGGAAGTTGAGGTTGAAAGAAGAGTCCGTTTCGCAAAGTGTGTATGTGTGTGTGGAGACTGCACACATGCTCAGGATACAAGATGGCGAGCCAGACCCGTGAACTCCGTTTCCTAAAGGCAAGTTCATCTTCACCGTGACAGTGCATGAGGATGGACTGTTGGTAAATTCTGTTAAAGCGGTAGGAGTGTTGGATTACGTTTCTCCCTTTTTGAACTGAACTATGAACTGATCTAGAGTGAAAAGAAACTAAATTCTGAAATGATCTGGAGCGAAAAGAAATTCAACTCTAAACTGATCTGGAGTGCAAAGACACTGAACTCTGAACTGAGGAACACTGACCTTTGAACTCTTTTTGAAGTGTTACATGTTGTATTCTGATTTTCATAATTGTCATTGTTGTGATTAGATGTATAAGTGTTACGCTTCATTTCTATTCAGATTATTCTCTCATTTATGAGAAGAAGGAAAAGAGTTAACTCAGGTTGTGTGGGTCGCTGAATAAGGTATAGCTAGTGTAGTTTGAGCTAATGACTGAAACAAATTATGGCTTTCTTCTACACAAATAATTACAGATAAATAATTCATTTTATTTAATAAAAAAATGCATACAAATAAGCAAAAGACAGTTCATCTTTACTGTCAAGTATTGTGATGAAGTGAGGGGTGTATGTGACACAATCTACACATGCAGGAAATCTATAAATATAAAAGGTCAGACCTAGCAGTGTGCTGTACAATTTAATGCATTATTTCCTGTGTGGCTGTGCGTTTTTATGCATCTTTGTTTTCCCTGGTTGTAAACCACTAACAATGAAAAACTACACATAGACAAGTGTATACAAAGCAAAAACATGGCTTTATACCAGTTAATAAAGTATTAAGCATTTTACACTTTCCTATGTGAATGACTTTGGTCACAATAAGATTATGAAATAATTTTATCACGGATGCTGCTTCAGACCATGTCTACACTGGTGGAGGCTTTCTCTCTCTCTCTCTCTCTCTCTCTCTCTCTGTGTAATAAACGGATTAGAGGACTAGTAACATACACACATTATATGTGTGTGTATATTGCACATTCTCTAATCCTTTTATTACATACATTATATGTGTGGCTCACAAGTTAGGGCAGGTCATCCACCAATCAG
The DNA here is from genome assembly GCA_024605115.1 of Rastrelliger brachysoma. NCBI lineage: Eukaryota > Metazoa > Chordata > Actinopteri > Scombriformes > Scombridae > Rastrelliger > Rastrelliger brachysoma. The sequence continues at coordinate 11,724 of JANJYP010032659.1, forward strand.
AAGGTCAGTGGTTTGATCACTGGCTCCTCCAGTCTGCATGTCAAAGTGTCCTTGGGCAAGATACTGAGCCCCAAATAGCTCCCAACGGGGTGTGTGTGTGTGTGTGTAAATTAGTGAGCACAGAAACATTGTGGTGCGCTTTGGGTAGGAATCGCTGCATCACTGCTGATCAGCAGGTTGGAACCTTACATGGCAGCCTGTCAATGAATGGGTGAATGTAGGCATGCACTGTAGCACACTTTGAGTGGTTGATAAGACTAGAAATGTGCTACTGTAAAAAAATCCTGCCCATATATCTGTTTCTAAATGAAACTAATTTGTACTCAAAAAGGTGAAAATAGAAGCACACACCACTTCATGACAGGTATACCTGAACAGAACCGCCACAATAAACACAGACTGTACTGTAACAGGGTGCTGTGTGGTGTTGGCTAGTGACTACTAATGATTCATTGCATTAGGTGGGTGTAAAGGAAGAAAGAGAAATGATCTTAGCAAAGCTCGTGTTTTTGACTCAGCATGTAAATAGTCACTGCTGAGAAAGGATAGGGGGGTGGGGTGGGGGGGTAAAACAAAGCCAAATAAACTGGAGCTATGGGAGGATAGTATTAATAATACTTGCATTTATCATCACACTGTCTCACCCTGACATTTGGCAAGAAGGATGCTGGCATTGCTAGTGCCACTTGATAACACATGTACGAATGTAAAGATTGTTCAATTTTTGCATGCATGCATGCACACACATACATCCAACTGCATCAATTTTCCCCTTTACTATAGCAACAGAAACAAGACACCTAGTGCCTTGCACATAGCACTATCTTATAAATCCCTTATACTCAACTACATGGATCTTATTATAACCTGATGAGATGAACTGAAAAACAGCTGTATACATTCAGTATAAGTGAGATGGCCCCAAGACACAGACAAGCATATACACTGACACACATCATGCTAATGTCTCCTCCTTTGTGGCTCCTGTTTCAAAATGCTGGTGGCATTTTATACAGAAGAACTGTGACAAATCCTGACAACATCTCCCTTGTTACTACTCCCTCCTTCCCAACCCCCTTTCTGTCATACAGAAGGCATTTCTCTGGCAAATGGACAAAACACCTTTGTGGCAGGGGCTTTAGCATTTGCACATATTGAGAACAAGGAACAGAACAAACTGAAATAAAATTTAATCATTTATCTTTGTAGCCAAAATAATGCCAACATGTGTTTTAAATATATATACTGATAATAGTTTTTTTTATTATTAAAAATAAAAAAGGTATTTGGAGAAAAAAGGAATTTGGTGGGGTATGTCAGTTAGACAATACTGTATATAGCTGGCAGGCTGCCTGACTGCAGGTGTTATACCATTCAGAACAAATACAAAGTAAAAAAAAAAATAATAGTAATAATAATTACATGCTGTTTAATATGCTGTGGCTAAGCAGTTAGTTAGCCATTTAGCCTTCAAACTTAAGTTAGAAGTGCATTCTTTCCATGGTGAATGTTTGTTTAGAGTCTCCCTCAGCAGGCTATGGTGCAGGACAAAATGTGTGTTCATGTTTGCAATACCAATAAGAAAGACACTTTAGCAGGAAAGCTATTGTGAGTTGTTGAATCTGTG
>JANJYP010032664.1:0-10917 GCA_024605115.1 Rastrelliger brachysoma
GTACTCTTCCTGTGTAAATATGACAAAGAGACAGACAGAGACAAGAATCCTTCAGAGGTCTGCACTTTGAAGAAAGACTTTGGCAAGTGTCTGTGCATCCTTGGCATGTGCTCCTGTTAATCTGGTGTGTAGCATGGAGGAGATCCAGTTTCCTCTCACTTGCTGCTTCATTCCTGAGTCTGTTTTTCCTCACCTCACCTCCTCACCTGCACAACTCCTAGAGAGATGTTGGCCAGAGTAGATGGAAAAGATTCTCATTTGACGTGAACGCCATTGTGTTTAAGGGAGGTGCTGTTAGGCAACACTTCATATTTTTAAGCCACAAGAACATAAGTGCACAAGGGAGTTATCAGGGTTAGTATTAGGGGCAATAAGGGAATGGGGGGTGAGGGGGTTGGATTTCTGGTAAGAGTGGAGATGATGGGGTACAAAGAGAGTTACAGAATTCCTGTCTCTTTGCTTTCCACCTCTCCTGGCCCAAAATCATGGGTCACTCCATTCCAGATGTTGCTCTTGATGCATCCAAGTATTGAACCCCTCAGATGGACAGACATGTGCCTGCTGGAATGCTTCAGAGGACATTGCTCTTTGATCCCACCAGTCTAACCCTGTCTCCTACAAATTGTGTTCATATAATACTAAAATGAAACAGCAACTACGTTTTGCTAGAAACATAAAGACAGCAGAATATTTATGTTTTAAAAAAAAAATGACAATGTACTAAATTAATGTATTTGGCAAGCAGCAAAAAATTTGATATTGAAAGTTTGAGGGAAATGTTCAGTGTAACTCTTTGTTTCCCACCAAAATATGTCATGTTGCTTTACAGTATCCACTAGTAGAAACTACAGCATCAACTTTTTATGGTTATGTTTAGGCACTGGCAGCACTTGCTTAAGTTGAGGGAAAGGTGGTTTTGTTTTAATAAAGAAAAACAATTTTTCACTACACTTTTCATATACCCAATCTCATTCATGTTAATTTTGATCAATATTTTATGTAGTGCTTCATTCACTCAAAAAAATGTTGCCTGTAAACACAATCCAGGCATCAATTGCCAAAGCAATTGCAGAGTACTGGATAAAAAAAGAGTGTCACACTGTCAAACATGCTTTCTCAAACCTTTAATGTTGGTTTTCCTGTCGGTGTTGTTAGAACAAAATTGTATTTTTCAAGGCTTTGTCAAATTTTGAGGCTTACTAGGTGTAAGTCTCCTGTATGCAGGATTTCCAGCACTAGGCAGGTAATGTTTTTAGCTTCAACGTATCAGTGACATTTACTGGAACATTCAGAAAACTGTGGTTTTCGCTCACTGTCTCTCTCATGCACGCACACACACACACACACACACACACACACACACACACACACACACACACACACACACACACACACACANAACATTTGCTGATGATGCCATTCTCATTTCTAGGGTGGTGGGGACTGTCCAGAGATGAGCATTGGCGCCATTAAAATTGCTCTTGAGATCTCCTTGCCAGGATCCTTTATTTACGTCTTCACTGATGCCCGTTCCAAAGATTATAAGCTAACCCATGAAGTCCTTCAGCTCATTCAGCAGAAGCAGTCACAGGTTTGGATATTACTTTCTGCAATAGATATTGCACACAAATTCAGTGTCAAAGAGATCACATTTTATGTATGTGTGTAGGTGGTGTTTGTGCTGACGGGAGACTGTGATGATAGGAGTCATGTCGGTTACAAGGCCTATGAAGAGATCGCCTCCACCAGCTCCGGACAAGTCTTCCATCTAGACAAGAAACAGGTCAATGAGGTAAGAGCAAACTGAACAGAAATTTCAAGTACAAGTACTCTAGTTTCAGAGTAAGGAGAAAAACATTTTAATTCCAAAACATGATTTGTTCACAGTGATGAACCCATTTGAACTTGGCCAGGGCTTTACCCCTAAGTGGTGTAAATAAAATGGTATTTGAAAGTTTTACAGCCTCTCTTGTGTCTTTTGTTTTTCCCAAGTTTCAAATCCAAAAACTCCAGATCAGTTGTGCAGGAAACATTTAATTGTTAATTGTTTTATGCATACTCTTTTTAACCACTCCAAAGAAATGTAAATCAGTCATGAAACAGTCTCAAATAGGCAGGGAGTTAAAGATTAAATTGCTATTTTTGTTACTGTTTTCTCACTAGAAAAGAAAAAAATGTAGATTTTACTGTAGCCAGTTTTCTATCAAGATTAAATCCTTTGCTCTTTCTACCTCTTTTCTTTTTAGAACTACTTCACTATTTTTCTTTCTCTCCCTTTCTGACTATTTCACTCTGTATCTTTCTATTACATCATCATCATTTTACTATAAACATTGTCAGAATTAGTTGTATCCATGACAGTTGTCCATGAAACTAGGACCAATTATAGTGGGACCAAGGAAATATTGTTGTAGTTTTCAGAACTACATATAATCCATACTCTGGTTTGTCATAGGTGCTCTTTGAAAAGAATTAAACTGACTGTAAATTGAAACTGATACACTATAATGTTCTCTACTGGCTTTATAGAAGAGACAGATGAAAATTCATGACATATGAAGAAATTATACACCCCCTTTTCACGATTTCACTTCTCACATAGTGGCTTATTTTGTATGAGTGCAGCCGTTCCTTTGTCTACTTGTACTCAACTTTTACCTGAAACTTTCTGAGATTAATTCAGTATATCATATTACTCTCATGTCATGCTTTCAAAGAATTTGGCTCTGAAACAGTAGCTGTTAGATTCACCATAGTGACAGGGGGTGGAGGATTGTGGGGTTCAGGACACAGGGGGACTGTTAGAAAGTTCCTGATGAAAGCTTTGCACATGCTGAGTGGATGACCTTGTATGCAGCTGAGGGTGTAAATGTGTGTGTGTGCGCGCGTGCATGTGTGCACATGTGTGTGCCTTGGTATATTGTTGATGATTTAATTGGCTTCTTGTGACAATGTTGTTTTAATCTTTGAACATGTACATTTGTTAGATTGCAGCATGTTATCTAGCTCTTATACACAGAGTACATTCTCCACAAAGTTATTGCTGTATTCTTTACATTTCCTTAACATTGCTGTAGGTCCTGAAATGGGTGGAGGAGGCTGTGCAATCCTCAAAGGTCCACCTGTTATCCACTGATCACTTCAGTGGGGTCAGCAACACCTGGCAGATGCCCTTTGACCCCAGCCTCAAGGAAGTCACCGTGGCCCTCAGTGGCCCAGCACCAAACATTGAGATTATAAACGCTCAGGGTATGATAAATGTGACCATACATTGACAGAACTCTCAGTGGGTTTATCAACTATGTATTAATTATATTTCAATTTTGAATATTAGGGAAGGGTCTTTTTTCAGATATGCAAGAGACAATACATTTAATCTGTGGCTGTTAAATTGCAGCCACAGATTAAATGTATTGTTATACAAACTAGTGTCTCCATTTTCAGAATTTTATTATATTTGTGGTCTCTCCACATGAAATGAGAGACCACAAGTAATTATTATACCACACTATAAGACCAAAAAACACACCTATGTGTTTATTTACCATTTACTGGGTATTTCGGTGCCTATTTTTGTTTGCACCTGATAATGGCAAAACATGACAGGACTGATTTCTCATAATCTCTGATCTGCACAGTATATGTTGTTTGTTCATCTGTAGTAGCCTATGCCTGTTCATGCTTCTTTGTATTTTGGCAATATGCCATTATTTTATATGTAATTCTCAACTGTGCAAATCTGTGTTAAGTGCTAAGAATTCATTTGTTTTTAGTCAAAGCTACAGAAAAAGTGAATAATTACCTCAATGTTTGTGTTTTGCCCCCAGGGAAGGTCGTGGGGAAGAGTGAGGGTTTGACTGAGCTATTACACATTCCCAACTCTGCCAAGGTTTTCAACATCAAGGACCCACAGCCTGGGATGTGGTCTATCAAGGTAAACAATTCATGCTTTACGTGGAAATGTGTGTGAAATCACAGGTTTTCCCTAAAAATCCCCCAGAGCTGAGCTGTCTTTTGAAAGACTTACTGCAAAGAAGTTGAGTAGTATAACCTTAAATAAGGTCACAACTCACATCCCAGGAGGGAGTTTTGCTTTTGAGGAAGATCCTTAACTTAAATTACTGCAGTACTATATCAGCATTCTCGCATACAGTGAGAAGTAATCAATTTAGCATGCATGTTGTATCTCAGGCCAAACAAAAAACACGATCAGAAAGACAAAGGACTGTAATGATTGTGTTCAAGGCCACTACTGTCAACACAATGTGCTGGATTTTTGTTTGGGCATGCATGGCTGTTATGTTCCCCTTTGTAGACTTGAAACTGCTGGCACCCTGCTATCAAGGTAATACAGAAAAGGTCACACGTTTGACTGGTCACACTGTCAGTGCCAGATGTTGGAAAATGACAAGCATTTTTACCTGAGTGATTTGTTGAGGGGCCCATGATGGCCCCTGTATTCTCTGTAGGCCCCTACTGGGACACTTTCCCTCATCTTTGCATAGCTGTGTTATGTTTTAGTGCCCAATTGATTTACAGGCGGAGGATGTTAGATGAAAAAAAAGCCTGTCATCTCTGTATTTCCTCTCTAAGGACGGTGCTCCTGTGAGCAGATGAGCATGAAAATAGAGGGCAAGTTTGTGGCTGATTCTCAGAAAGATTTGATTTCATATGATTTTCATTCCTACATTTATATCATGCTTTTTTATTATTTTGTATTTTATTGCCTTTAAACTCCTTGCATGTCACTATAGTATTTTTTTCTTATTGTGCCTTGTGTTTTATTTTTATGATGCCTTTTCAGTGCACTCTAATCTTCTTTCTGTTAGGGAATTAATGATATTATGGGCCATTATTATACTTTGAATGCATTATAGTGTATTCAAAATGCAAATCCTCATCAAAAATAAATCTGTTGCTCAGCTCTGTCACCAAACTGGTGTGAGGAGCCTTTTCTCTTTTCACACAGGAAAGCTGGAAGGCACTCAATATATTAAACTTTTTCTATGAAAAAGTTCAAGACTAGACAACACTCCCTATTATGCTGTGTTACCTCTGGAAGACCTTTTTCAACTTTTGATTAATTGTTTAAATGGGATTTTTTTTTTTGGCTTCATAACAACATTTTCTCTACTGGGGCTACTTGTTGAATTAAACTTTGTTTTAAAATTATGCTGAAGGTGAATAGTTCTGCATCTCTTCATCTTCTGTTTAATATCAACTTTACTATGCTATATCAGAAAGCTTCCTATGAGCATTGTCCATAGAAGTGATGAGGGATATCAAACAGACATAATAAGAGACGGACTATATCCTTCTGTCATATTTCTGTCCTGTGATGCCTTTGCCTTTCTGCTCCCACTCAGTCTGTCTTCTTTATCCTCTTTCTTTCACTTATATCTTGTTTTCAGTTTCCTCATGTATCTTTTCCAAATGCACATATTTCTTTAATTCCCTCCCTCTGTGAAGCACAGCAGGATGATGTATTGTAGTCCCAATACAGTACATCTTGCTTTCCCATTTCTTCTCTTGGCCACCGCCTTTTCCAATCTCAGTCCTCCACACCATTCTATATGGCTCACAGACTAAAAATATCTCCATTTCATCTGTAACCGTGTTTCCCAGGACATCCAAAGAAATGTGGATAAATACTTCAGGGGGATTTTGCTGTTCTGCCATGCTGGGTTTCAGTAACGCTAATGGCCCGTGATGCCTCAGTGTAAGGACCAGGCCATAGATTGTGTGTGAAAAGGAGTTTGATCCTTTTTAATCTGCCTTTAATTGGATATTATGGTGGCATGTAGAAGGTGGGTTCACCCAACTGTCACCCTCTGCGTATTCAGTTTTGCATACTGTGTTCAGTATATACTTTACCAATAATGTATTGCTCTGTTATCTTGCTCAAGGTGTTACTGGATCTGTTGTACCTCTGTCAGGTTTTTTTTTAATTTTGACAATAGTGAACAGCTGCTTTATTTGTGCTTTGCAAGACAATAGTCTAGACAATAGTGCATTTAAGCATCACACGGAATTTTGTGTATTACACAACTCAAAGGAAGTGCTGTGACAACCTTCCTTAGTCTTCTTTTTCTACTTTTTTCTCTGTCTGTGTTCACTGCCTCTTTCTCTCATATGCTCTCTCGCTCTCTCGCTCTCTCTCACACATGCACAGAGAGAGAGAGAGAGGCTTGATGCTCTCTTTACTTATATTATGTTTCCTCTGCTGTCATTGCTCACATACATTGATTGATTTCAGTGATGTGAATACCACAGCCACATAACAAGCATAGCAAAAGACATCAAAGGATTTAAATAATGACAAAGAAACAGCAGTGATTATGTTAGAGAGCTTTCCCCTGCTAATATTAGGATACATGGGCTTTTAAAAGTCTGTTTTGGAGCTCAAAATGATCTTTGCTCAAATCATATGTTAATTGTACAATACATCTGTGACAGCTATCATTAAATTAAGTAAATCAAACAATGCCCTGTGAAGCACTAATCTGTTTGTTCTCAACATGACATCTGAAGAATCACATCAGTTGATCTTCAGTGTGAAAATCTGTATCACTTTTCTCAACACTGCCACCCAAGCACTGAATCAGCTGAGTGAGGGTGTTTCCCTGAGCTGGTCAATCTGTGTGGGTGGGTGTGAAATTGTGAAATGAGTTGCTTTAATGACAGGGGGCTTTTCTTGTCTTTGCTAAGAGTGTGACCTTTAAAGGACCTCTCCCCTAATTACGGCTTAATTTACAACCAACTAAAGGCCTGAGATAATTCTATTGCAGCCATTGGAGCAGGTTTGATGACCACAACAAGTATTGTGTTTCATGGTAGTGGGCATTAGCATTTAAGACTGTGCCTCATCCCCTTTGTCTTTCTGTTACCTCATTGTGTTAGAGATTTCACCTCTAGTCAAGCAGTTGCTATCCTCCACCTGCCTATATGGATATGCCTCTCCTCACATGGGGTTTAAGTTTATGTTAGGTAGAGTAAAACTTAGTAATTGTAAAATACAGAAAATCTACACATTCTCTCTCATTTGAGTCAATTACAAATGACAGTTTAGGCTTGCATGCCTCATGAGTCAATGTCTGTGACCTTAAGTGAGGAGTTTCCACCTCTCACCAACCTATACTTCATTGTAATTACTCTGTCTCTTATTTCTGCCAGACTTCAAAGGATCTGTACATGATGAAAACCACATGAGACATTAGCTAGTCTCTGATTATAATGGTTTTGTTTGTTTAATTAAAGTATGGATGTCTGACTGAGAGGGTCATTTCTGATTTGTGGATGTTTTATAAGCTGAGGTGTAAGACATTTGACAACTCAAACTGGCTTGTCTGTACTTGTACATTTTACACAACAAATCCAGAATCTGTCTGTTATTTGAAGCACTCAAAGTTGCCTTTGATGCGACAACTCTCTTTTGTTCTCTTGAACAAAATCATCATCACCTATCAGCCGGGGTTTGTACCAAATCCACTAAGACCAAAGATCCAATACTATTTATCAAACAACAGTTTAAATTTGATCACTAATATTTTACCATGAAAAGTGTTTTTTTGATCAGTAACAAATCTTGAACAGCATATTAAGACAAACCGTTATCATGAAGAAAAAGCCACAAATACAAATCTGCTCTGAACCACATTGCAGACATACAGTTTAAGTTCTGAACATTAATTTATTTGAAATATCTCCTCCTTTAATTGCAGACCTCTAGTGAAGGAAGACACTCAGTCCGTATCTCAGGTCTCAGTACCATTGACTTCCGAGCCGGGTTTTCCAGGAAGCCTACACTGGACTTCAAAAAGACTCTCAGTCGGCCAGTTCAAGGTCAGTGAGGTCAACCTTTCCAGACTGTAAAGCAAGGACAGCACAGCTGTTGTATGTTTTCACTTTCACCTGGTGCCTTCCTTATGCATTTGTAGCTTTGGAACTGCAGTGTAGATGGTGTTAAGATATATCAATTTTCCAGGTGTACCAACCCACATCCTGCTGAATACCACTGGGCTTTCTCCTCCTGCTCGGGCTGACAGGCTAGAGCTCCTATCAATTTCGGGGACAGTGATCAAAACCTTGCCAATCCGCTACTACCCTGACCGTGAGCCATACGGCCTTTGGAACATCACAGAATTTATTCCACCAGATGAAGCTTTCTTCCTGCGGGTGACAGGATATGATCGGGATGGTTTTGTTTTCCAGAGAGTCTCCAGCGTTTCGTACTCCAGCATTGTGCCTGGTCAGTGATGCAGTTTGCCTTTCATATTTAGACGAAGAGATTGCTTACTTATTTGCCTTTATCTTGACTGACTAACTCCTTGAGAGGTTAATTTTGCTTGTTGCATTTTTTTTCTGCTAGATGCTCCCAAAGTGCTGATGCCAGCCACCAGTCACGGTTACTACCTCCAGAGAGGAGCTGTTAACTGCCAGGTAGAGAGCCTGATCCCCTTTACCCTGCGCTTCAGCAGAGATGGGAGACGACTTGGGGTGGATCAGCTGTTCAGGTGAGAAGAGCTGCACAGGAATAGCATGATCAGTTGCATAACAGTCGCAAAGAAAATATCACAAGGAATATATAGCTGATGTCAATATATGACGGATCCAAATTATTTATCTTCATCAAAAAAGTCACTTCATTCATGTCCCATTACCAAAAGTTAAAAGCATATTTTATATTTCTTTGTGTTGGACAAAAACCCTTTTGTCTTGTTGAATGGTTGATGGTCTAGGAATTTATCTTTCTATGCCTGACAAATATTGTGTTGTAAAATACATTGGAGTGTTGTTGGGCTGTTGTTCTCTCAACTGATACATGTACAAGGTTTGATGAGGTTACATGAGTCTGTTCAGTCATTATATATACCAATTACACTCATGGCCAGTTAGCATGCATCCATTCATCATTAGCCCAAGCATTTTCAGCAAACCACCGCAGTCATGATTTTCATAAAATCAAGGAATTAATTTATAGCTGAATTGCTTTAACATTATAACAGTATTGACTATTCTCTCTCCTGATGTCCTGTGAATGTTTTAATTGCAGCGAGTCTGACAAGGCATCATGGGAAATTCCCCAGGTGACTTTGAAGGATGAGGGCTACTACGAGTGTATTGCTATCAGCAGTGCGGGGACAGGGCGAGCTCGTACCTTCCTGGATGTATCAAGTAAGTGCTCGCTGTGTCAGTTTGATGACAGGCCATTTTTATAACATCCTTAGATATTTCTTTGAAGAATTTCACTAAATTCGCACTTAGAAACAATAATAGCACTATTTATTATTAACAATGTAAACACAATTAAAAGGAACTTGCAGTATATGTGATATGATGAATTAAGATGTTATTACAACATGTCAGAAACTTTGTTTGTCCGTGGTCTGTAATAGTAGTTTATATTCATTAACAATGTGATCCAGTCTCCATCACTGCATGTAATGAGCCAAGACTGTCAGATAGGAATGCATAAAGGCTGAGGGGCTGGCAAGCATTAAACTGTCAACAAGTGTAATTGCTGTGTGATGAATCTACTTACAGGGCAGTGAGCCATTTAAAGTATCATGTCTTTAATGTCCTGTTTCATGACATAGACAGCAACACCTAAAACACACACACATACACATAAAGACACAAAATACCTTGAGTTAAATGTTGCAGCAAGATGAGGTTTATGTCATGCTCAGTAGTTCCACGCAAACACACACATATGTACACACACACATGCACACTTCTTATATACATACAGTTGGAATCCAAGTACCCGTCGATGTGGGTTTGTATTTTATAGGGTTCGAGGTCTCTTGCTGTTGAGCCCATGCACAGAACCTGCATGTTGGCAGAATTAATATAACATTATGGAAAATTTGACCCGAGTTTACAGCATGATGTTGTAATCTATGCCTCACAGCGATCATGTCATGGGGTTTATGGCATGGTTTGTGTGGCTGGTTTGAAAAGCAATGGACTGTAGCTATAGTGTAACATGAGAGGCTACATGCAAAGTTGTAAATATGCTGTAGGATGTATGGTTAGTATATAAAACATGAGAGTCAAAGTTTTGGTGGGTATAATTACTACAAAAGCATATCTTAAATCACAATTACTAATTTGCATCCCCAGAATAATAAATGCATAATTGTTTAACATTGCACAGAGAAAATCATTATTTCACTAGTAAATTACTTGATGATGATATTATGATCATATGTTCATCATCACAATATTAAACCCATGGGCCCAGACCAAACCAGAGGGATCATATGATTATTTATACCTTTAGTTTCCATACTAGGCAAAACAATAGGTATGATAAANTAACCCATGGGCCCAGACCAAACCAGAGGGATCATATGATTATTTACACCTTTAGTTTCCATACTAGGCAAAACAATAGGTATGATAAATGATGCCTATTCAGAAATCATTTGCAGGGTGTTTTATTTTCAGTTTGCACCCTTTCCATTATGGGAGGCCAGAACTGACACTGCATGAANGATTTGCAGGGTATTTTATTTTTAGTTTGCACCCTTTCCATTATGGGAGGCCAGAACTGACACTGCATGAATCCCAGTGCAGTCAGTAAAAGCCTCCTTACTGAAACTTTGTTTTCCAAGCAGCTTCCTGCTTCATGGAAGTCTCTGGAGCTTCATCAGTATGATGAATGCTAAGCAGAGGGGACGAAAGCAGAGTACGCAGAAGAGTGAGAGGTAGTTAAAAGACTCTTTGTGAAACAGAAGAAGGAAAAGGGAGCCAGGCTGGGATCTGTGTAATATATGAGCATAACTCATTACTGTTACTCACCCACTATGTTCATTGTCCAATAGGGCCGAGGGGACTTAGTTTGTCCAACTGTTACCTCTATGACATCTCTAAAATTAGGTGAAATGAATCCTTCTCACCCATAGCTCCAAC
>JANJYP010032683.1:0-12212 GCA_024605115.1 Rastrelliger brachysoma
AGACTTACACTTAATTAAAACAGGTTACATCACGCAAAGTAGTATATTATGTGGAAAAAGTGACTAAATGGTTGCACCAACTATCTGCTGTAAGTGCTGTGTTGCTAAATGATTAAAAAAAAGCTTGAAAATATTTCACATTTATAGTGAAGAGTAAGCACAGTTGTTATACTGTGTGGTCAACACAGCTTACCTCGCATTTGAAAAAAACTTGCTGCTTAATTATGACATAAACTGAGGATATTGTGAATTACATTTCACAAAAATGAAATGACCAAATTGATGAGTTAGCATAATTGGATGTTTAACCCTTTTGAGTACAGACAGCACTAGTCACAGGTTTGGATACACGTGTCAAATTTTTAGACTGGTATTGTACCACTATGTATACAGTAAATGTATACATAAAGCAAAATATTCACATTTACAGGACTGGCAATTACATTTAATAATTTGGTTTCCCATGCCTTAAAACTGCAATTTTTGGAAGTTATACTACAGCTTATGATGCAATGACCTCCTTATTTTGTTTGGACAGATGTTCTCTGGCCACAAATGTACAATTTATTTAAATCTTTACAAGCTAAGACATTTCTGATGTTTTACTGGAGCAACCAGGTTCAGTAATCCACGAATTTGAAACTAGTTAGTAATTACTAAGAATGTAGGAGGATAAACCACAACTTAGTGATGGATTTACTTAATAGCTGCTGCAACTCAATCCTGATGAATGCACTGGGGTGAGATTGCACACTCTGAATTTTTCATGATTCAGAGTGTGTGAATCGTTACACAACACACAAGAAGCAGAGAATAGCAAAGTAGATGATTTCAGTGCCAAGGCCTCAGTTCTTTTCACTCTCTTGGCCTCTCTAAAAGGGTTGCAAAAACAAATCATATTTTGACATTTTGAGATTTGGGGGAAAATACCAATTTCCTACTCATGGCACCAGAGTGGCACACCCTCTTGTGTTTCAGCTGAATTCATGTGGTTAATTGTCAAAGTTAATTAAGATTGGGCTAATGTGGGTTTTAGTGGGCTGGAGGTTGCAAAGGCAACACTGGGATGTGGTCAAAGGGAGGGAAAAGAAGTTGGACTTTGGTAGAATACAAGGATTTGGAGAAAGAACCCATTCTGGGATTTAGTTGTGCCATACAAGTAGAATGAGAGAGTATCCTGGATTTTCCCCAGCTGAACACTAAGCTGCGGTGACTACGCTAAGATGTCTCAAGCTTCCAGTTTAGAAATAAGAAGATAACTTGGCATGGTGTGGTACAGCACAAATCTTTGACCCAGAATTGCTAGTGTCTGACCCAAAATAGATTTACTGTAACTAGGCAAGAGTTTCTCTACAAACTCTTCCCTCAGAGAGTTTGACAGGAGATGCCAGCACACTCAACTAATATGTAAAAGAAAAAGAATGTATTGTAGCGTCACTCATCAGAGCACAACAAAATACAGCATAAACTTTCATTAGTATTGTGTAGGGGCAAGAATTTTCCAAAAAGGAAAAAAAAAAAGTGTTCGCTCAAATCCCATGGCTCTTTTATTTTCAAAAAGCTTCACTTAAGTATTTACAGTTTGTGCAAAAACATTTAAAGGTTTCAAGGACTTTACATTGTAAGTTCAACCTCAAGGCACATACATGGAACAACATCAACATTTCATCATGAGAACAGAAATTTAACTTTGGTTCCTAAGAAACATCTTGGTGTGGATGGCTAAACGTAACACTGTGGTGTCTTGATGAGAAGCCAGGATGTCAAAGTATCCCAACATAGCCATTTTACATGCACTGTAAATTTCCAGCCTACTTTCTCTAGACCTTTTCTAGCTTATACACCACTGGGTGATTGCTTGAAAAAACACTTTAAAATCCAAAACTGGTACGTTCATGAAGAAAATGAAAGGCTATGAAGCTAAATACAGTACATGCAAAAATCCTTGAATGTATGTTACTGGCTAATAGATATTTGCAATGAAGGATTTACCTACAAGAAGAAAAGACTGGGGTAAAAAAAAAAAAAAAAAAAAAAAGGAAAAGAAGAAGATTTTAAATGTATTCAGTTTGCGTTTTGTCTGAATTGACCTCTCAGTGATTAAACATAATTATTTCAATGCAAATCAATGAGCTTTAAGGAATATTACTTCTCGGCACCCTGAAACGGTAATAAACCGACATTAGCAGTCTGTCTACGTCTGTAATATGTTTTGTGTAATTCCATCGGTCACGGCGCTCTTTCATCAAGCAAGTAGAAAATTAAGAGTAATTTAAGCTGCAACACAACCACCAAAGCTCCCTCCCAGTCTGGTTGCATCAAGCACTGCTTGAGGTCTGGCACTATGAATGAACAGTCTCCTGTTAGCTACTGTATGTCATGCTTAGCGTTGTTCCTCCTGTTAATACTGTTATTGTTGCTGCCGTGGCTGCAGAGATGTGCTTTCTGTTCTGCATTCTTGTTGCCGTCTCTTTATGTCTCCTATTTTCTTCTCTCTTTCTTCCTCCCACTTATCTCTATCTCTCTCTTTCTTTCTCTCTCTATCTCTCTCTCTCTCTCTCTCTCCCTGGCTAATCATTCAGTCCTGCATAAAAGGTAAGGCAAATATCTGTCTCCGTTACACATTCACAGACAGGGGAGATACTATATGTTGCAATAGTTTGACCTGACTTCTTTGATCAGCATGTGACTTAAAATAGGGATTTCATCAAAACAAAACAAACAAACAAAAAAAGAAACCCAAACAATATCAGATGTAAATGTTCAAGTATTTCTACGTGGGATTATGGTCAGCTGGTGCAGCATGTAGCAAACCACACATGAACTGTCAGTTAGGTGCTCAGTCAGCAAAGCGCTATGATTGTTAAGCAGGGCAGGTCAAAGCTCAGGTCAGGGCAACCTGGTGCATCTGGATGGACAGAGTGTGTTAGATGTGCTGATATGTGGATATTAGTAGAAAAAGATTGAAATAAAAAGTGGAGATGCTTTGATAACCACAGAAGATTTCAGTTTTTAAAATGACAACAAAAGTATCCATCTGAACAAGTCACACGATAAAGTAATGAGTCTTAAAATCTTATTTTGCTTATAAGACACGTGTATTTCATCTGACGGGGAGTGTGAAATCACTTCAGTCGTTACATTTTTTGCAAAGCAAATTCATTTATTTAAAGATTTCTTACACTTAAAAGAATAGTTTGACATTTTGGGAAAGGTTGATTGTTTTCTTGATGAGTGTTAGATGACATATAAGAAAAAGAAAAGGAAGCTACAGCCAGCACAGAGTTAGCTTAGTTTAGCATAGGGGCAAACACCTTGCCTGGCTCTGGCAAAAGTTAACAAAATTCACTTTGGCTAAGATAAGCTAACCGTCTGCTGGTGGTAGCTTCTTATTACATGAGAGTGTTTTTTGATCTTTTCATCTAACTCTCAACAAAATAATGAATCATCCAATTTTCCAAAACATTGACGTGTTTCTTTAAATGTTTTCTTGATAACATCAAGATATCGCCACTTTTTTCTAAAATGATGTGGAACAAATGAAACTCTATCTTGATCAAATGGGGAAAAAAAGCACTCAATGCTCCTTAAAAACACTCCTTAACAATGTGAATTGTCTTATTAAAAAGAAGATTTTAAGACATGACACTAAATGACATGTTAAGACAGATGATTTAATACATTCATTGTGTTTGTCAATGTTTAAAATGTTGCCTTGGTTAAACAGAATTTCAACAGTGGGGCTGTGGAAGTCTGTATTGCGCACATTAAATTAAAGTAGTCTGAGCTATTGCTGGAATTACAGTAAGTGCAGCTACTTTGAGATATTCCGACTGCAGAGGCAAACCTTCTCAGAGATAATCTCAGCACTCTGGAATAACTCGAGTACTAGCCCTTAAAAATGGTTTTCCTATTACACGTTCAGCTTAATTTGTGTTGACTCTCTACAGTGTATATTCAAGCAGCTGAATCTCTGCACCTCACAAAGAGTTAACGGACTCTCTCTCTCCCAGAGTAAGCTTCAACCAGCCAAGTGAAAATAAGTTCTACATATTTTTCTCCCTTTTTTGGTTGAGGATTATGAGGAGAGGGGAAGGGGGGAGAGGAAGGGTCTGCAGTGGGAGTTCTTTAAGCTTGGCCCCTCAAAATAAAATCTTGTCAAATCAAATAAAGTCTTCTTAGGAAGTGCATAATGAAGTCCTCTCACTGGCACCTCACATGCAAAGAGCTGCCACCACAATCCATGAGCTGAAGGGCAGGAAAACTGCTTTAATTGGGCCCATGCAGGGATCAGACGTGTAGAGACAGAGAGACAGACAGGCAGAGAGGGAGAAGTTAGGATGAGAATCATCTAATGCTGGGAAGTGAGCAGGTGCATTGTTCAGGTGAGCAAATCATAAATGAAGTAGACAGCCTAATAAACATAGACAAAAGGATAAATAATGATGAGCCACTCAGTCACAACTAGCACTCGGTGCATTGTGAGAATCATGGGCGGTGTGAGATCTTTTTTGTTGTAATTTCATAATTTATCAAAAACTAATGAAGGCTGGGATGGAGTTGAAATAAGCGGGTATATAATTAGTGTTAAGTGTGTGTGTGTTCTAAAAATGCATAATGCTCACCTACACACTCATACATAGGAACAGGGGCTTCTCACCATGATAGACCACAATGGTGAAAATCTATATCATTTAGCCACCAAACACAGAAAACACTGTTAGTTTTAAATGCTTCCACATCATTAACCAGCTCGATGAGCAATAATACTCTAAACAATGCTGTTTGAGCATGAGTAATGTAGTCTAGGCAATGGACTCCAGGGAAATGGTGGAGGTAAAGTGATCTACGCAGCTTTCTTTCTCTCTATTTCTCTGTCTGTCTGTCTTGCCCTCGGTTCCTCTGTCTCACATTCAACACTGAGGGAAACTGCCCCCTTGTGGTCTCGCTTGCCAAAGCAGGGAGAACATGGGGGAAAGAAGCAGAGCAAATTAGGGAATTTCTTCAAAAGATTCTGCAATGTCTCAGCATATTCATGCACCTCATTACGGACAATAAGCCTTTGTTGCTTTTTAAACTCCTGTTAATAACTGCATCTAGATATGGTGCTTCTCAATGAAGACATGAATATGCTGAAAATGTCATATCCTGTTTTAGAGTTTTCCAAAAGCATCTCTTAACTAAGCTCACCTTTGTTCCACTGCAAACCAATAGAACAAAGATTCTTTTAGTGTTAAAGCACTTTTGGGAAATCTCCGTCCAGGCGTTTCAACACCGCTGATGACATTCTCCCTACACAGCCTTCCACTATTCCTTACATGTGAGTACCACCTATACTCATTTCCTGCCTTGCTTCCACTAATAAGAAAGTGCACTTCAATTCTTTTTTTTTTTTTTTTTTACAACATGCCATCAATGAACCAGTGCTACATTTCCACAACGCTCTAATCATCAGTGTTCATATTTCCCCTGTGCTGTGTTATCTTTACTGCCCTTCTGAATACTAGGGTTTGCAGTGTTTCAAAGCAGAAAAAGGCCATATTTTACTTCTGTGGTTAGCAAAGGATCCCAGCCCTCGAAGTGCCCAACTTTTCCAAGGCTGACAGCGTTCATCAGAAGCTACACCCAGGGTGCCGTGATTGTACAAATCCATGTTCATGTACAGTACTGACCATTAAAACAACTTTCAAAACCCTGCTGGTTATAAAAAAAGAAACACTTGTATCTCTTTTTCTAAGAATAAAAAAGATAGCAGAGAATCCCACATTATAATCCACAGTATAAATTACATCGTAGACAGAACTTGGAAATATATATAGTACAGTTATATTTGACTAGAATTTTTTATGTTTTTTTTTCTTTTTTTGTTGTCTACACAAATGGTGTATGTGTTTGTATTGTATGCATGTTGTTATTGTTAAGTGTTTCTGGTGTGTGTGTGTATGTGTGTGTTTGTGTGAATGCCGGTGTATTATCTGCTGCTGCATCACGTGTGGCAGAACTCTGTACTGGGCACGTTGCTGCTCTTGCAGTAGGCTATGCTGTTGTTACTGAGGTGACAGTCTCTAAATCCAATTCCCCCATTGGGTGTATAGATGGGCTGAATGCGGAAATCTCCCTTGAGCAGCTGCTCATTGTTCAGCGCCACTATCTGGAAACTGGTTTCAGTCATCTCCAGAATGGAGTTATCCTTCTTGGTTCCAGCCTCACAGTAGTCATCTTTTCTCCTGCCCCGGTTGTATTTCCACTTGGTCGAAGATGACCGACTCTTCCTGTGCATGTGCCAGCAGAACAGGCTGAGTAGTGTTACCAAGATGATAAGCACTGCTCCACCTATGATACCGGCCATAAGCAGCGTGGAGTTGATGCTCTCCTGAGGCGCTTGTGCTGAACCAGGAGACTTAGTAGGCAAAGCAGACTTGGTCCTGGCCTCAGAGCATATAGTATCCTCTCCAGGCCTGTAGGAGTTATGTGTGTCCAGCACATGCACACAGATCCGGTACACAGACCGGGGCTCCAGGTTGGTGAGGCTGATATGCCGCCGGTCCCCACTCACTGTCCGCTCCCGCATTCCTTCGTTTATTTGGCTTTGGCCCCTTTTGACCCAAGTGACCTTGTAGGCTGTGACGGTGAAATAGGAAGCCCAGCTCACCTCGATACTAGTAGAGTTGACCACATGGAAGGAGATCTGAAGGGGGTCCTCATAAGGAGGCAAGGGCCCAGGAGGATTGTGATGGATCGGAGGTAAGGGAGGGGAGGGTGAGTCAAAGTAGTAAGGAATGGATGTGGTGATGAGGGTGGAAAATATGGTGGTGATAGGGGTGGTGGTGGGTGGAGGAGGAGGTGTAGAGCGGAGGGTAGGCCATGGCGGCAGGTCTGCATCAACCGGGCACTCAATAATATCCAGTGTGAGCTCTCTGATTGCCATACCACGCACCTTGTCTGGACTCTGGCACACAAACCCTCGGGCATTGATGGAGGAAGGCAAAGACTTAAGCCACACCACCACCCATTTGACAGCACAGTCACATCGCCACGGGTTACTTCGCACCATGAGATGCCTTAGGCTTGACAAGCTGTCAAATACACCCTGCGTAAGAGTCTGGAGCTGGTTGCTTGAGATATCCAGTCTTTCTAGCCTGTTTAGGTCAGCAAAGGCCGCCACAGGGATCTGGTTGATCTGGTTCTCCTGCAGGCTAAGTTTGACCAGTGACTGGCTGGGTAAAAGGGGAGGGGGGAATGTTAGTGAATTGCGAGCCAGGGCCAGCTCACGGAGGTTGACCAGGTCCTGGAAGGTGCCTGGTGCAATGCCCTCATCCGTCAGCAGGTTCCCGTCCAGCAGGAGGCGCTGCAGACGTGTCACATTCTGAAAGGCCTCCTCTGCAATGACAGCAATGCGGTTCTCATCCAACCGCAGTTCTTTCAGGTCCTCAGGAAGGCCAATGGGAACACTGCTTAAGTGGTTCTTGGTGAGGAAGAGGAGTTTGAGGCTTACTGCCTCCCTAAAGGCCCCTTCCTCCACCCCCACTGTGGAGATAGAGTTATCATCAAGGTGCAGCTCCTCTAATTGAGTCAGTTGGGCCAGGGCTGCCCTGGAGATTGTTTGGATATTGTTCTCCTGGAGATGCAGTACCCTGGTGTTTTTGGGCAGATTGATGGGAAACTCGTCCAGCTGGTTGCCGTAGAGATATACAGTCTCCACGGAGGCCAGATTGTGAAGTTCCACAGGGAAGCCAGCATTGTTGATCTGGTTGTTATGTAAGTAGAGGACCTTGAAGCCCTCCTGTATCCCCAGAGGCACTGATGTCAGGCTGCGTTCGTTGCAGTACACAAACATTTGGTCACAACGACACTCTTCTGGGCAAGAGGCACCCGGGCTGAATTGCATTTGGAGGCTTAGTATGACAGTCAACCAAAATTGCAAAAATGAAGCCCAATCTTTATTCCAAGGTCCAGCCAGAAACTCCATAGTGGAAAAACAAAACAGGAAGAGGGAAACCAACAATAAAAAAAACTGGGAGGGAATAAAAACAAATATGAAAATCAGAATATATCCACCAAAAACCAAAACCAAAGAAAGTCCACCTAGGCGAATTTGGTTATGATGTAGTTAGCTGGAAAAGAGCAGGAAAACGTGGGAGTAATCCTGTAAATGCTAGTCCTCAGCTGAAGAGCGATGGTCTCATTAGTGGTGGCCAGTCCTCTGACTGACTCCATCCATGCTGAGACATCAGACCATAGCAGGACTCTTCACTCGTTGCTCCATGCAGAGCTCAGCCAGGGCCAATTTGAAGCCACACAGTAGAGAGCCACCGCAGGCTCTACTTGCCTGTCCGTCACACACTGCTGGTCCCCGACCAGGGCAGAGTCCGAGGGGGGTGACATTTGGATCCACAGACCTGTGAGGAAACAAAGAAATACTAGATTAGTATTTTCGGGGGTGGCGTGTTCTCAGGAACAGGGGCCTCTGTTTTCCCTCTCTTCCTCTGTCTCTTTATTTGACATATAAACACACTCATAGCAACTGTCTCTCTGTCACACGCACTCTTTTCTCCACTTCCAAACAGAAAGAGTCACAAACATATCGTTTCACTGCTGATGTCAAATTACGCACTGACTGTTTGAAAATAAAGAGCCAAACCATCTGATAAATATTCAGAACAGCTCTTGCACATCCGGTTTCACAGACATAAAGAAGGCTTTTATCCCTTCCGCTCTATCAAAGGAGGGAATAGAGAACTCCAAGGACACACACTCATGGATTCACAGAGGTTCTAAGCAACATCAATGTTGTTTGGTTGAAAACATGCTAAAAAGAGATAGGGCTAATACAGACACTAGTTCTTTTTGTGCCAACATGGATGCACAAGATGTTTCCTAGAAGAAAAAAGCATAATGGAAAAGTCACAACTGCCTTTTTTTTCTCTCTGCTTGAGCAGGCACTGTGGGCAGAGTCTCACAAGTAAACACAACAGTAAGTGCAGCTTACAGTAAACAGAGCCGATGTTTTGCTGGTGGCCTAAGGAGGAGTTCGTTATTACATGTAGGCCTGAACACACCATCATCAAACTCAAGATTTACGGTTCTGATGGATGGAATTACAGGTGGAGAGAAAACAAAGGTGGAAAGAGAGACAGAGAAAGAAAGAGAGTCAGTCGAGGAATAACGTATCAGCTCCTCCTCTTGCTAGAGTGACATACACAAGCTGTCAAATAAAATGGGATTGGAAAATAATTTAGTCCCTTCACCTGCAATAAATGATCAATACAGGCTATTTTTCAGCACGGAGAGGTTTGTAGTAAAGCACAAGGCCATTGGATTACTGTAGACCCCTAGAGCCATTATTCCAAGTTTTATGACCCATCAAACATTTTTTTCCCTCTTCCTCCATATGATTAAAAGATACTGGTTGTCATCGGTAGCTCTCAGCTTAAATGAAGCTCCACCCTAAGTCAATGTTGGGTGACACACAATAATGGGAACGATGGGTTGAATGTTAAGCACAGAAATGGCCATGAGCGTGGATTAAGGTGTTCTCTGGTGTCCTGCAGGGATTGTCAAGGAACAGGAGTAGCCAGTTGGTCACATAATTCAGAAAAATAATTGGAATTTTTACTATTTTACATATATTAACTAAAGATCAGATATTTTACATTTTGCAGTCATGGCAGACAAAAGGTATTTGTAAATAAATAAAAAAAGAACAAGTGAACATTTTTTTAAAGCAAATAAAAGAAATCCATTTATTAGCCTTTTACAGCCTTGCTTCTTTAAATTCACTGTTGTTTGTTGTCGAGATGGAGCCTGCATGGGGTCTTTGTAGCAGAAATGGAGAAACAATCCTTTGACACACATCTGTGATCTACTTTTCTAAATTGAAAGAGCTAAATTTAATCAAATAAGCTTCGGGGGGGAATAAGCAACCACATGAGGCGATAAAATGTGCTGCCACAGCAGCGGAATCAACAGCAGAAGGCAGCAGCATCAAGATTATTATAGCTGCATAAATAAAATGTCACCAAGAATCTAAATAATAACCTTAAAAAAGAGACTCGAAATCAAGTTGGTCCTTCCAGACTGATTCCAATCCTGACAGACAGTGGTCATGCTTAGATCAAGGAGTAGAAGTTACGAAGAAAGACTTTTCTCTTTCTTTCCGATTTTATTTAATTTCCAGTCGAGGGAGCACAGTTTCTCACCACCAGATGAACGGTGTGATATGTGGCCAGGACAATCCGATTAGAACAGGATTTACCGACAGAAACGCAATTAAAAGTTTAAAATGGATAGGGTATTTAGGGAGTAAGAGGCGGATCAGGTATACTTCAAAGTATGCCCAGTGAGGGGTGTTCATTTGAATGAATTATTTCAAAGGGGAATTGAAAACCGTGCAGTGCATTGAGAGTGAAAGCCCCTCCAAAAAGAGAAGAAAAATAAGTCAGGTTTTCTCCAGGGTGAAAAATGTGGAGCAGTGCGCTTTGTAGTGCAGTAATCCTTAACTCGATGAAATATCTAATTAACCTACAAATAAATTGGCCAACTATTTTAATTAATCTTCAAAAGTCACAGTGATTTGGTGACATAATGTCAGTTTATCACTACATTTGTTTGCAGGATGCTTGGGGCTATATTTGGAAACATAAATTGAAGCTGTTTTTATCTAAGGGGCTTGGTAAAGATGAGCTTTATCTAAGAAAAATGCTTGCTTACTTGAAATGCAACTTAGGCCAATATTTTTTTCTTAAACATTTCTCTTCAACTATATCGTGTTTTATTGAGAAACACTGTACCTTTGACGAGCCTTTATCCATTACAAACCCCGTCACCGCGTTCAACTTTTCCCCGTTCTTTAAGTCTCTGTCCTTCATGCGGTCCTGCTGTATGATCGTGCGTAAAGGTCCGTTTGGTAACGCTGGCGCGAGTCGGTTCCGATCAGCGTAAACCCGGACAGTCTACTGAGCAGCATATTATCCTGTACGGGTCCCCCGATTGTGACTGTGCGTCTGTCCACACCGCTGTCCGCACTTTTTTGTGTGTCCTTTTTTCTTTTCTCTCCCAGCTCCCCGCGCTTCCCCAACGGAGCTCCGCTTTAACTCAACACCGTCTGCAGTGCATGAGGACCGTAAAAGCGGCAGCAGAGTGATCGCAGCGCCCACTTCTCCCCTTTCTCTCAGCTAGAGCTGTGAGGACGCACTCGCCGAAGTGCCCGCTGCCTGATCCGCCACGGGCCATGACGGCCAGCTGCGTCCGTCCGGTGCGTTGTTTAGTGGGGAGCTCAAAGTTGCTTTTGGTGTCCACGCAGCTTAGACCCGGACTCCCTGGGAGTTGTTTTCTTAGATGGATTCAGTTGATAGTGCGACGTGTGCGCTCTGCTCACCTCTCTCTCTCTCTCTCTCTCTCTCTCTCTCTCTCTCTCTCTCTCTCTCTCTCTCTCTCTCTCTCCCTCTCCTCCTTTCCTCCAGTCCCTCCTCCCCTCCTCAGAATAAAGAATGCATCTCCTCCAGCAGCTCCGTGATGGCTGTAAGCCACAGATCCTCCCTGCTGCTGCCCTCACACTGCAGAAAATAGTTCGTCTCTCTACACACTTTATCCCTACATGCTATTTGCCTGCCCTATACCTTACCCCGCGACGATGTCTGAGCTCTCATTTGCATTTTAATCAGAAAATCCAATCCGTCCCCAAGTCACATTCTCAATGAAAAATCACCACAGGCCAGATTCTTTTAATATTCCTAGAGTTAGTTACTCTGTGACTACATCCTTTGGGGGGTCACAAAACGTCCCCAAAGGATCTTATTAGTTGACTTTGTTCAGTTGGGATATTTGCAGGCCTACAGTATCCTTGAAGCCAAATATTTTTAGTACAACAGCCTTTTTTGTTTGTTTGTTTTGCTTTTTTTTTTTTTTTTTTTTTTTGGAAGGATTTTTTCTTAATTACAGCGAGATAATTAACCCCGAGTGAAAAGCACAGTCTCATCTGTAGCCTACTTCCCGTACTTTATTATAGTGATTGGAAGCATTTAGACGCTCGCTGACAGCCAAAGTAATTTCATCTGACTACATTGCTCCTTCGCACTCAGACTGATTCAGCAGTGCAACGCAGCTCTGCCTGCACTCTTCCTCGTTCACTCATACTTGTACCCAACCAGGGGCGGGCTGGCCATAGGGAGGTCAACTCCTGCAGTTATGCCAGTGGCTTTCTGAATAATTTC
>JANJYP010032739.1:0-20918 GCA_024605115.1 Rastrelliger brachysoma
AAATTCGGAAGTACATTCCATTTTTGGTCTTCCACCAGACCGGGGGTGGGGGGTGGGGGGTGGGGGGGGTTTAGAGAGAAAGACCGGAGAGGGAGGCCGGCACTAGCCATGTGGGCGCTCACTGGTGGTTCGCTTAATTACATTTAGCGACTACATACAGGAACTCTAAATGCAGTTAGGTTTTCTCAAGCTAATAATCGGGTGGGCCAATCAGCGAACAGAGGGAGGGCTGAACGTGGTGAAGTCGAACTCAAGCGATTTGTTTTGACTGGCAATCACGGAGTTTGGATGGAGAGATGAAGTTTACAGAAGCATTAAATGAGTGATGATTGGTCAAAACTGACACTATCCTGCCCACCACGAGAAAAGCCATTACTAGCCGATTGTCGAGCATCTGTGGCTATAGTGGCTAAGCGAGCAGACACACAGTGGTGTCTCGTAAGGACTTGACTCATGTTCCACAGGTCTTTAACGGTTAAAATACAGTTGAAATAATTGCCTCCATAGTTAGCGTCATAGCTATCCCGAAGCTCCGGGTAGCCACGGGAGAACTCCGGTTTGGAATGGATAATTTTTAATCATAATTTTGCTTCCTCAAACACTGGGTGACCCTCAGGAAAATGATCCAGAGGTCAAAAATGGCCGGACTAGTCTTTTAAGTAGTGCTTTATAGAAATATATATATTGTATAGATGCAGACGATGTCAAGTGCCTGGGTGTGATGGTCTTTTTGGATAGTGCTTTGTGTTTTTGGGTCAAAAGATTTCATACAAATTTAAGTATTAAAAAAAAAAAAAAAACACACACACACAAAGGCATGAACCTTCCCTCAGTGTAGCCTCGCAGTGTTTTTCAGTGTTTGTGTTTCCGTAAGAAAATATTCTGGCACAGGCGACTTATTCGATGACATTTTCTCACTGTCCTTTGCTATGTTTGTTTTTTCCACTTCTCAGGGCTGTTGTCACCTCACCTGGTATCTGCTCGCTTCCTCTGGGCTCCTGGGACGCCTTCAGGAATTTGATTGCTCTCTCTGCCGTCTCCTGCTCCAGCTTCCTCTTCCTCCCGGGGACTTTTAACCCTATGTCTCGTCCTTCCTCTCTCCTAACCTCATTCTCTGCATTCCTCTTGCAGGTTAAAATGAGGTCTATCAGCTGCTGCATCTGAGGAACAAAGGAGTAAACATCTGAATTTACGAGGGGCCGAACACAAGGGTCAACATGACGATAATAAAAATCACACAACAACAACCAAAAAAAAAAAAGCCTTGTGTTTTTTGTTTTTTTTTTTTTACCCTCTCCTTGGTCGGTCTCTCTCTAGTGCTGCTAGTCATTTCGCTCCCCATCGTCTCTCTCTGGACTCTGCAGGTCTTCCTGGTCCTTGGGTCCTGCGGCTCCTTGTGGCCACACTGTGCCTCCACCACCTGCCTGGCGCGGGCCACCGACAGCAGGTAAAGGGCGGGACTGTACAGGTAGGAGCGCAGGTAGCCCTCCATGTTCAGCCGGTGGTGTTTTGGAGCAGGGGGCTGCTTCCCGGCCTCATCAAATTTATAGTCATACTCGCCCATCAGGTATTGTCGAACCTGCAGAGTAAGACAGTGGCAGGCAAATAATTTATGGATAGTTAGATTTAAAGAAAATCTCCACCCCCCCATGTCTTCTTTCTTTCTTTCTTTCTTTCTTTCTTTCTTTCTTTCTTTCTTTCTTTCTTTCTTTCTATACATGAGTATATATATATATATATATTTACAAGACTATATTATTATTTAATCATTTCCATCATTATTACTATTATCCAATATTACCCCCTGACTCTTAATTCATTCATTTGTCTCAGAAATTTATCGTCTCTTTTTTCCTCTGTTCTTGGGTTCTTTTGTGCTATGGTTTAATCGAGCCCCGGGGCTGAATAATGTAAGACTATAGTATTGAAAAGTTCTGACGTGACCAATTCTGCTCTTGGTACTGGAAAAATTAAATAGATAAGATTTTATATTTATTTTAAGCTACATAAACGTAATTGATTTATTACTGGCGTTCTGATTGGTTTGTGGATCCACCAATCAAAGGGGTGCTACCATGGTTACTGTTGCTAACTCAGACAAACAGTGAGACATAGGGATGCACAATTAGTCAAATTTTAATCGTGATCACGACGATTGTAAGGTGTAAATGTGTTGTGGACGTACCCCTCAACAGCGTACTGGAGACCTTGTTGCCTACTTTTAGAAAATATTTCTTTTGACCCTTGACTCCAAAAAGAGTTGACGATGCTGTGTAGAGGCAGGTCCGTACCCGGGAGACTGACTTTGTCGGTTAACATGACTAATCAGCACACAATATGAATTTTATTAGCATAATAACATCAATCACACATTGTTTGTCTGACATAGCAACAGTAACCAAGGGAGACGGGACTTCAATAATCGGTCAATTGTGCAACTTTTCTGTTTCTAATTTGCAATAAGATTAAAACATTTGTATGTGTGAGGGCAGTAACAAGTTCTACGACACACACACACACACACACACACACACACACACACTGACCGAGGTTACTTTTAGGGACACTATATTGCCTTACAGTCATTTCCTGGTGACTCACCCAACCATAACCACTAATTTCCTAATCCTAACTTTCACCCTTACATTAACCACTGACTCAAAATTCACCTTTTGGACATGTCATCCCAAATTAACTGGTCTTAAGTACTCTGTAAGTACGGTACTCTATGACAGACGCACCTTGCCGTCGTTCTGGCTGGTGAGGTACTCCCGTGCCTGGCGCTCCACACCGGCGGACAGCTCCGGAGGAGGGTTGGCCCGGGCCTTCACCAAGGCGTAGTGCAGCGCCGGGATGAACTTGTTCAGATGGGGCATCGCTGTGCAACCAGACATTGATGATTCTGATGCATCACGGGAGGAGAAGGAGGCACACCTTGACGCTATGAAACAGGAAAATAAAAAAAAAGGTGAATATTAACATTAAATCCAAGCTTTGTTTTGTACTTCCAGGACATTTTCAGCTGCTACAATATGAAAGTTAACACCCATTTTCTACAGTTGTATGTTGCATTTTGTACATTTACCCAGATTGCTTCTGTGCTTATTCCTCTCCCGACCCAAGAAGTCTGATTTAAAAGATGTGCAGTCGCTATGACGTCCATGAAAAAAATCTCCTACATGAGTTCATGACAAATTTCTAAACATGCAGAGTTTATGTAGGTCGCTGTGCCTCAATGAGAAACAGAGGGAGGACATTTCACTTTATCTTATTTTCCATGTGCTTTTCCATCACTGGAAAAATTAGTCAATGATTTTCCAGACTTTCCAGGATGTGTGAGAACACTGTTCAATGATACATATTATCTTCACAGAGGATGTAATGACTCTGTGTAATGACGAAGGTGTTTCTCATACTGTAGCTGACAGGTCGACTGCAGTGGAAAAGCACACACGCTTCTTTTAAAGTGATTCTTTTCTATTTGTTACTTTTCTACAACAGGCATCACCTGATAAAATAATGGATAACATGGAAAAATTAAAAAAAAAAAAAAAAAAATCAAACACCCCCAATCCCACCCACCAGTTCCTGTGTTACTCACTGGAGTTGGCCACATCTCTGGGTTCAGGGAAGACAAACAAAGCCTGAAGACACCTCGTCCAGTTCTCCTCTCGCTCTTTTAAAAAAAACAACAAAAAACATCATTGTCATTTTACTTAAAAGGTAGTTAACTCTTCTGTGCCTCATATCTATTACAAATATCGAACAACATCACATTTGTAGAGAAAACTGTGGGTGCTCATGTGACACATGACTCAATGCTGTGTTACTTTTTAATAACCATGCAGCTCATCAATGAAGATTCCCAAAGTGTCAAACATACGGCCCACACTTACTGACCGCACTTCATACTTCACTTCAGTATAAAAACTGTAGAAAAGCAAAATCTGTTTTTCTGTTGTGTCAAGAGTTTTTTTTCCTCCACCCTGACCAGAATACAATCTTTAAAAAACATCAAATGTATATATTGTTGTCATATTGACAACAATACTGAACATCAATCAGCAGCTTCTGTGCAAAATCTGTAAAAATCTAATATTGCAGTAATATTTCTTCAGACATCTCTGGTTGTTTATCTGTTCTATAAATAAAAAAAATATATATATACATATATAAAAATAAAAAAATATTAATTTTTATTTAGAGGCACCTTACAAAGCACTTAAGGTCACCTGACAAGACACAGATAAAACAACACATCCACAACAACATAGACAATGTGGAAGTACCGAATTTTTCGGGCTATAAAGTGCACTTAAAATCATTGAATTTTCTCAAAAGTCGACAGTGCGCCTTATGTATTAATTCTGGTTGTGCTTACTGACCTTGAACCGATTTTACGTGGTACACAACGCTCAAAAATTTGGAAAATGTTTTAGTACGACTTTGGTAAACTACGGAGCCGCACCGCTTGATGGGTTAGCGGAGCATTACGGCTACCGCAGTCAGGAGCCTCGCGGAGTGATACGTACTGTGCTTCAACATACCGGAAATATTACTGTTGAACTCACTGTGGAGTGGATTGTTTTGTATTTTATGTGTTACAACTGAACAATGCTGAGAGTTATTGTGAATGAGTTGAACAAAGTTCAACTTATCTGACACGTTTTGTTTCGCTTAATGCGCCTTAAGTATGAAAATAGACACGTTTAT
Source organism: Rastrelliger brachysoma (assembly GCA_024605115.1). NCBI lineage: Eukaryota > Metazoa > Chordata > Actinopteri > Scombriformes > Scombridae > Rastrelliger > Rastrelliger brachysoma. Next base: position 4,714 of record JANJYP010032739.1, read on the forward strand.
TGATATTACGCCTTATAATCCGGTGTGTTTTATATCCTGAAAAATACAGCAATAAAGAAATGAATGTATTGGATAGAAGATGACTTATTACAGTGAATACAAGCTGCAAAAGTAGGCATGCAGTAAGGATTATTCCAGTGTTGTAACAGTGATGCTAGGATTAATTTAATACTAGAATTCATTTAACTCATTTACATTAATTCTAGGAAAATTCTTGGTATGTTTGCATTAATCAATAAAATACGTTCTGTTTTTCATAATTGTACAAGTACTTTTGCAGCCCACTGTATATTCTACATCATTTACAAGTTATCATGTGATGGTTTCACTGGTGCTGCCCACTTGAGATCACATCAGGCTGTATGTATGTGTGTGGCTCTATGATACAAAGAGTCTAATACCCCTGCTTTACATAATGATTAACTAAAACAACCAATGTGACCCGTCCGCCCATACCTTTGGGTGTTGCCATCTGAACGCTGGAGATCAGGAAGAGGAAGCCTCTCTCTGTTAGTGGAGTCACCAAAACCTGTGTGGGAAAAAAAACCCCAACAACAATCACTCAACAGTTTTTATCTTATTTATCTCACTTCTTTTCCTCTCCTATTCCTTTCTCTCACCTAATTTAATATATTTTCGGTAACACTTTCTATGAAGACCACCTCTATAGTGCATTGTAAGCACAATCATAGAGAATTATCATAATCAATCATAATGCATTATGACTACACTCAAACACACATAATGCTTTAAAATGCACTCTATCAACGGTTATATATTTAGCTTATAATGATTTATAAATCCAAGGGACTTGATGAATGCTCTTGACTGGTTATAAACTACAGGCTGACTGATGGGGTTTATAATATATTATGACTACGCCTCTATACACACACCTCAACAACCAGCTGCTGTGAGGACTCATAAAATGCTATAATACTCCATGAAGGATTATAAGTTATCAATGTATGCTTTTAGTAAAGTGGGGTTCATATGGATGCATCTATAATGCAGCACACCTCATCATAATGTTTCATTGTTGGTGTTAAGTAAAGTGTAACACATTTATATTAGCAATATATAGCATTATAATTATGATGAATAATCTATGAATGTGCTCATAATGCACTAGAGAGGTGGTCTTCATCGAAAGGGTTACCATCTTTTTTTAATACATTACCCTACTCCTCCTCCTGCTGCTACAGGCTTGCAAGAATTATTTTTTAACAGTCACGTGCATATTCCTCAAAAAAAATAAGCTGTGATATATAACACAACAAGATGTTCTGTAAAACAAGCTGCTTCCCCAATAATGTGCCGTGGTGTGTGTTTTATAATTAACTACTCTTTGGAGGTTGTTATTAATCTTTGCAAAGGTTTCTAAACAAAGTAACGTGACTGTGGTGAAATAACGTTACGCCCACATCCTTTAACCAAGGACGATAAGGCTGGTTGTCTGTCATTACGGTTAATAAAGACTCATTAATCATGCTGTAATCAATCAGCACCAGAAAATAAAAAGAAGAACACACACACACACACTCAGAAAAAAAAAAAACACATTTACAGTATGAAAAATTTAAAAAAAAGGACACCAAACCAAACCCACCATTCTCTTCATCTCCAGCTCCTGCAGCAGTTTAATCACACTGTTCATCGACCGACCCCTGTCAATCACCTCCAGGAGACTGCAGAAATGGCCGTTGATCACAACTACACACAAAAACACAACATTTCTCTGTTAAGACTGATATTTAACCCTTACATACTGTTCAGGGTGACATTTGATCTGAAAGCTGAAAACTAAATATTTTTAGTTTGACCTATATTATTTTAAAACATTAAAACATTAACATCAAAATCAGTTTTTGTCTTTATTCATTTTTTCTCTTTTTTTTTCCTGTATTTTTTTTTCTTGCTTTTAATTTTATGTTTAATGTTTACAATTTTTATTATTTTGGGTTAAATTATAATTTTGTGTTTGTGTTTATGTTGTTTTTTTCCAATTCTTACTGTTAAATATTTTGTTTTTTTATGTAAAGCACACCAAGTTGCTCTCCGTATGAAATATACTATATGTAACAAAGGATAATTATATTATCTAGTGTTTTTTTTTCTCCATAAACAAAAATAAAACATAAAAACCACTGAATAAATTGAGCTCTCTGAAACCTTGTTAATGATTAAGTGTTATTTGTAATTCATAAGTTAGACACTAATTATGAGGAAACAGTGTGATGGGTCAGAAAATGAACAGCATGTGAGGGCTAAACAACACAACAGTGACAACAGGAACAACAAATCACACATTCTTATTTTACACTTTAATAACTATCCCTTTTTTTGTTGCTGTATGATGTCAGTTTTCATGTGTGTGAGGTTGACATGACCTCACCTTCATGGCTGCCCTTGTAGAGGTTGTAGGATAACACGTTGGAGGGCAGGAGCTTGGTCACCTGGTCCAGTCTCATCAACCGACCGATCTCCAACTTCTCTGGTCTGAAGATGACACAGGATGAGACAAAGAAAGAAAGAAAAGGAAATTGTTTCCAAATTTGAGGATGCATTGTTTAAAGATCATTTCCAGTCATAATCAGTGTTTGTCTCTGAAATCATGTCACCTATGATCAGTTCATCTCATACCATCCATACACCCAACTGCAGCGTGTGGACATCTACATTCAGTTTGTTCAAGAATCCATCATTTTGTAAAAGTTAACATATGGACACCGGACATATTTAAACATTGTTCTGTAGTTGCACGTTTCATCCTGTTTCCATCTAAAAATGTTATAAAAATAATTTTAAAAAGATAATTTAAATTAAAATAAGACTTACCATGACGTCAGCGTTGTTCGTTTCTGGGTCAGTGAGCACTGTAACAAGTACTGGAATGGTACTGGATAGAGGTGTCACATGACTCGCTGACCCAGACGTGAACAAGATGACGTCGCAGTAAGTCTAATTTTAATTTAAATTATCTTCTTAAGATGATTTTTTAAAAAATATTTTGATTTTCATGTTTTCTGACTCCTTTTATTAACTGTACTATGACATTATTTTTGTTATTTTATATCTTTTACTCTTCTAGCTCTTGTTTTAGCTGATTTATCTCCCTTCCAGACACAATCCTCTGTTTGTTCCTATTTAAATGCACCTGTAATCACTTTTGAGCAGGTGAAATTAACCCATGCAATTTTTTTTGGCATTTTAAAAAGACAAGACATTTGCTGTGTTGTTGTCTGTTTCCATGACAATATCAAAAAGCTTGTGGATAGTATGCCACATTAACACGTAAGATTTTAATTTATCACCTGTTTTAAAATAACTGAGTGTCTGTAAAGGTGACTCTGTATGTCATACAACGTCTGAGCCCTGGCGTTTACACAAAGCTACTTTTAAACAACGCAATAAAATCTGCAAACACAGAGCTTTTCCAGTCATACTTAAAAATCTGAGGCAGGCAACTAACTTTATTTTAATAACAAATCGGAGCTCATAAAAGACCCTCGAGTACAAAGCGGTGATGAATAACAGGATCAGCAAGTGACTTGTGAGAAAAACAGGTGAATGTGAAAAGTCACTTCCTGAGATTCTTGAGCTAAATTCAACAAAGACTGAGTTGGTGAAGGTGTATTTTCCCACTTCTGATTTGGTGCCTAAAGAAACAAAAACACCGAACTGTGCACTCCCATCTTCTGACTCAATGAAACACAGGAATAATTTTATAGTGTTGAATCTTTGCTTGAAACACTTTGGATGGGTTAATTCAGTACTCACAGTCTGTGGGGCAGGAAGGGAGGAGAGAAGGAGCGAAGGGAGATCTGATAGAGGACCTGCTTGCCTTTTACCAAATCTCCAGACCAAACTGTGAACTGAGCTTGTTCTGTGTATGTGAGAGCGGGGGGGGGGGAACGAGAGAGAGAGAGAGAGGGGGGAGAGAGAGAGGGGGGGTAAGAAAGTGTGTGAGAAAAAAAAGAAGGGGGGGGAGAAGAAAGGGTGAGAGTGTGTGAGAGTGTGTGAGAGAGAGAGAGAGAGAGAAATAATCATTGTACATTTCAGGACAAGAAAAAAAAAAAAAAAAGAGGACTTCCCTTTACTTCCGATGAAATCAAATGGAAAACACGGCTCACCTTTACTCTGCTCTGCCGTCTGACTGTTCAACCTGTGCAACAAAACACACCACAGAAACATCTTAGATTAATCACGCTCATGTGTTTAGTGCCTCCTGCTTTATTAACTTAGATTTAAAGAATGCTTTGTAACAAATCCTGTAAATTACTAGCCTGGTGAAATCATCCACTTTCACATTGTTTCACTTGGACTCTCACCACTGGGAAAAAATGTCTATCGTGATAAATATTCTCTTTGATTTCTAGACAAGAACTAGCCAGCGAATAATCGGCCGGGCCAATCAGCGAACAGAGGGAGGGCTGTGCTTATAATATTCACAATGTATTGCAGCAGTATAGCCTGTACTCCCTATTTTTTTGTATTCTTCTTCTGTTGTTGTTTTCTACTGTCTTTATGGTATGTGCTCAGCTTGATGATATACGATTACACACATTCTGCCCTTTGGACCTGTTTTAATTATCTTTTCTGATCTACATGTTTTGCACATACTGTACCTGAACATGTGACATAAAGAGACACACCTGTGCTGGAGCAATGCTCTTTAAAAATCTATGCAAATATTTGCGTGGAGACATTGTCATAACAGAGGTAGTTAAATGAACTAAAAATGAAGCTGAGTATCTGGTCACTACATCTTATTGAGGCGGTCTGTATTCTGCTTTTAGTGTCAGCAAGATCTTTGGTGTATGATTAATTAACTTCTCTTTTATTGTAAACAAGTCAACCAGCTGTTAAAATCAGCTCTGAGGAGGTGGGGGTAATCCTGAGACTCTCTATGTCATCAGATTTATTTTAGATGCTGATCTGAAACGTTTTATCTTTAGTAACGAACAGTAGCACCGACCTGCTAGAGGAAATCACCAGTGACTATCTACAGGAGGAAACGCTGCTGACACTCACAAAAACTATAAATCTTTAACTCTCCGACTGTCTGTCTGCAGTCGCGTCACTCTGCAGCCGACACTCACACTTGACACAGGTCAGAGCCGCTGTTAGCGCCTGAGGCTAAAAGTGTGCACATGAAAACAAATCCAAGTTAAACATAGACAGGTTTATTTTAAATATGACTTCTGGCTTGTTTAAATCTCACAGCTGTACTGTTTTGTCTTCCTCTTATTATTATTATTATAATAATTATAATTATTGTTATTATTCTATTATTACCCATGCCCCACCCTTCCACCTCCTCTCAGCTCTTTTTTTAGCATTTTTCAAAGTGGAGTTTGGCTCTGACCTCAGATGACCTTACAAATAAAAATAAAAGGGAAACAATGGCTGACCGGACAAAAAAACCCACACGTTCAAAAATATAAATATCAAATATGTAAATATATATATATGAAATATGTTAAACTATTATTATTATTAACACACAGATAAGACTTAATCAGAATTAATTAAACTTTTTAATTAAAAAGACGTCTGACATCACCACAGCTCTAATTTTACCTGGACACACGTTACTCCATCTTAATTTTACTCCAAACCTATCACTCTGAACTTTACTTGGGTCAAAGTTAATCATCAAAGTTGGCAACTTTCGATGACTCCCCTCACTTCCCTGGTCAGTCTACAGTTACCAGTTTACTGTTTAATACGTTTCTGGATATTTAAACTCAATTATTCGGTGTAAATCATTGTGTTTCTGGCCTGGGATGGCTCATTTAAAATCACATAGACCTTCCAGATGTTCATACCTGATGGGGGTCAGAGGTTTGCTGGGAAGCGGCGAGTCTTTTCCTTTAAATTGGAACGAGACAACGGCATACGGACAAACCTGGCGAGGCCTCTGCCGCAGCTCGTCAAACGAATACTCGTAGAAGTATTGCTGAAATAAAAACAGTAGGACAACAACATTTAAAGTCAAACAACTTTGATTTATAGAAAGATTTTAAGAAAACAAAGATACACTGCCCGGCCATAAAAAAAAAAAAAAAAAAAAGTCGCCACATAGATTTGACTAAGCGAATAGGTAAGAGCCTGCTATTGGATAATCACTGCATGGGAGATTATCTTTCAGTTATTTAACCCCAACTGATGCAGTGAGCAGCTTTTCATTTCTTCTTAAGATGTTAGTCTGTTTGAGAAAGGTCAAATCATTAGGATGCATCAGGCAGAGAAAACATCTAAAGAGAGTACAGAAACTAGTAAAATTAGGTTAAGGACAGTCCAATGCTGATTTAAAAACTGAGAGGATAGTGGCGAATCATGGTGGTTGGAAAAAATCCTGATTGATAGAGATCGACGATCACTTAAACGTTTGGTGAAGGTAAGAGCATTTCCACAAGCACAATGCGAGGGGAACTCAACTCAGCTCAGGTAACTACTACAGGTTATTCCATCAATGGATTTTTTTCTTCCCTGATGGCACGAGTCATATTCTAAGATCACAACGCCAGGATTCATCGGGCTCTTATTGTGAAAGTGTGGTTCAGAGAGCATGAGACGTCATTTTCACACACGGATCGGCCACCACAAAGTCCAGACCTTAGCCTCACTGAATCTTTGGGATGTGCTGGGGAAGGCTGCGCAGTGGTCCGACTCTCCCACCATCATCATCCTCATCCTCATCCTCATCATCATCATAATAAGATCTTGGTGAATAAATGCAACACTGGAAATAAATCTTGTGACACTGCAGAAGCAAATGTGTGCCATAATCAAAGCTAAAGGCGTTCAAACAAAATATAGAGTGTGAGACCTTTTTTTTTTTTTTTTTTGTGGCGACTTTATGTGTATAAAGTTCACAGTCAGTCAAGCATGCAATAAATGTTGTGACATGCATCATCTGTTCAGTGCGTCTCTGATCTAAGATAATATACATATGATGCTAATTATGACGCTTCACTTCCTGTAAACAAATTTATATCCGTTTTCGGGAACTTCCACACCCTAGACATAAAATCACTTCGAAATATCTTAATTGCATGTTTGAGTTGAACCCCTGCACATATGCAATCATGTTTCATTTCAACTGTAAAGCATGTAAATTTTAACTGTACACACTTCAGTACTATTAATGTAGTTGAAGTGTTGATAGGAAGTGTGTGATCATACAGTACATGTCTTGGTCTTTGGGAGCATGAGAAAATTTGCATATACTGCAAATAGTTTAGAAAAGTCAAGGTTAAAAATGGTGTTTCAGAAAGTAACGAGTTGCCACAGTTGCATCAGATGTGAGCAAAACCGGATAAGGATATTTAAAAGACACAGTGTTGTCGTGGGTTTTTTTTTTTTTTGCTTTGTTACTCTTTGTCAGATTAAACTGCAAAATTACCACAGCAGACTTTAAATATGATTTAAGTGCTGAATGTATGTTCAACTCGACCCCCCCCTGATAAGACCAACAGACAAAAAGCTTGTGCCAGTCACTAAACCGTTAGCCTGCAACTGCTCAGAGGTTTTTTGATTTTTATAAGTACACATGTATACAAATATTAAACAATTACATACATATAGGCAGACAAAAGATATGAAGGAGAAGTGCAAAGTTATTCTAGGCACTAGGGCCGGGCGATAATTCGCTAATGATATCTATCGATCGATAAACACATGGCTTGACAAGTTGATAAAAAGTTCAATAGACAAACACATGTATCATTACAGTATTTCCTCAATTTAAAGCAGCTCCCCTGTTAGCAGACAGTCTCTGGGACTAAAACAATGTTTAATAAATAAATGCTGGCCTCGATCACAAACGCAGACCGACAGAGAGAGAGGCTGCATACACACTCATTCACGTTTATGTGCACTATCAGACAACAGACAGAGAGCAGACAACACGGATGCAAAAACACAAATTACAACCTTTTGGTTTGAAATATGTCGAAGGAACACGCTGCAAGGTGTTTTTATATTGACACAGGCAGGTGAGGGGTTGGAAAAAGCAAAAAGCTGCAAGAAGAATGATGAGCAGGAGGTAGACAGCGGGTTAGCGGGTAGGCTAATCACACACACACTTTCACAGACTCACACAAACAAACACAAATACACAGCTTTGCGCATTCTCTCTCTCTCACACACACACACACACACACACACACACACAGTCTCTCACAGTCTCTCTCTCCCTCTGTCTGTGTAGATGCCATGGGAGTTATTTCTTTATTAAAAGTAAGCTCAGATCACTAAGCAATAGTATAAAACGACCGGGCCGCACTTGAAATGTTTTTATTGATATTTTGTGATAATTATCGATAGATCAATATGAATGCTTCAATATCCAATATACTTTGTTTCTACATAACGCCCAGCCCTACTAGGCACTCTCCCATGTGATTATTATTGTTATTGATTATTTAGTAGTTGTTTTTATTCAATCTGCATTTCTCATACATGTAGTGGGATTGAGAATAAAGCTGACTTTGAGCTTTTGAACTCTGGACATTAAAAAAAAAACACAGGTTAAGATGAATGAGAACAAAAAATAGGAATAAGTATAGAGGGATGGTTTGTGTCTCTATGCAGAGTTGTGCTAATATATGTATGGGTACATCATAAAATAATATAGAAGCATGGTTGCATCTGTGTTTTTTAAGTTTTACCTTCGCGTGCGNAAAACATGGTTGCATCTGTGTTTTTTAAGTTTTACCTTCGCGTGCGTGTGTGAGTATTTACCTGTGTGAGGTCAAAGGCGCGGTATGAGGTGAGCGACGTGACCTTGCTGGCGTTTTTGGAGAGGTGGCTGTCGAAGCGAGGCGTCGGATCGATAAGGTTCTTCATGTTTTCATAGATGCTCTTCACTTTACCCTGAAACCAAAAGGCACATTATTACCATTTCAAAAAAAAAAAAAATACTACATGCTGACTAGAAAAAATTTAAAGCTAATTAAATAAGACAAAGACTCGGCTAACAAGTTCTAGAGGAGCATCAGTCTGGAGTTGTTGGGTGATATGGGCAGAATCAAATATCACAATTTTTTTAATCAAACACCTCAATATTGATACTTTGGCAATATTGTAGGGATGTGGACATAATGACTAAGTGGATAAAAGCAGATAATATAACAGTATGTTAAGCTTTGTATTATAATAAGCAGGAAAAAACACTTTATCCATATCATGATATTCAAAAACGGCGACATCGGAGCGCCTGGATAGCCTAGTGGTTACGATGTATGCCACATAGCAGCAGTGTCCCCAGTTCGATTCCGGCTTGGGACCTATGCTGCAGGTCATTCCCTCTCTCTCTCTCTCTCTCTCTCTGTTTCCTGTCGATCTCTATCCAATCCAATCCAACTTTATTGATATAGCACAATTTAAACAAACTTAGAGGTGCTTCACAATAATAAATTAACACAACAGAAGCGCATAAAAATGATGGACACATGGGATAGAATTATAAATAAGATTAAAGCTCAAATACAGTCAAATAAAATTAAATCAAATAAGATAAAAATTCAATAAACCCTGATAAAATAATTAAAACCAAATAAAAGTGGACTAAAAGTGGACTACCCACACAAAATAAAATAAAGTAAAAAGATAAAAGCACATGCACACATAAAAACACTCTACCTGGCGTCAAATGCCAAATACTTGTGAAATAAAGGCAAAAATAAATAAAGGCAAAAATAGAAGCCCAAAAAATAAATCTTTAAAAAAAAAAATAAAGGCGATGATACAATATCATATCATAAATTACAGTATTTACTATTACCTACACAGTAACACATAGGTCAAATAAGAACCGTCCTTCAGGAGCCTCTGAAAGACCCACGAGCACAGCACTACAGCCCCAACCACACATTTAGTAGTGAAACAAGATTCCTGCGCAAAGTCACGTCACACGTTTCCTGTCTCTGAATGTGTCAAGAAACAGTTTCACTAATGTGTGATCTTACAACGTACAGACACAGTGTAAAAAAAACTACTACTAACAACTATTGTATGAAGTTGATTTACCTTCATGACTTTAAAGATGATGATCTCTCCTGTAGCTCCAGGGGTGAAGGGATTAACCTGGAGGAGGTCTGAGTACCTGGAGAGATACACCCCTAGAGGAAACACACACACACACACACACACACACACACACACACACACACGAGTTACGCTGATTTTGTATGCAAACAAAAGACTGAATCAACAAACATGGTGGATTTTGGGGAACTCCCATATTAGTGCTGCACACTGAAACTACACTTTCTGCTAAGGCTCAACGATCGAGACGAATTATTGTGTCTCTGTACTGAAGTCAAACATTTCACTATCGATACAGTCTACGATATGACTACGATTTCACACTTATTTGAAATTTAAAGTTTAGCAACAGTTCTAATTAAACAAACAAAACAGCATAATAATACAACTAACTGTCTTAAAAGTTGCATTGAAATAAAAAATAAACACTTTTCTGCAACTTCTATTTTGCAGCATTACTTAAACAATATATTAAAATGTATCAACAGTGAAGGTTAAATGTTTGGCTGCATTAAAAGTCTGCTTTGACACACTTATTATTAACAGCACCTAACTAGTAAAACTCTTTCTTATTAACCATTTTTTATAGTGAGGAGGACATATAATATCTTTTTGTGGTATTAATATGTTGCACATTCATATCTAGATATAGATACGGTGCCTTCTCTGTTCAGCGTGCATTAAAAAAAAAACAATGAACAGATAGAAAATAAACCATGTTAAATGTTGTGTTAATGTGTTTGTTTGGTTTTTTTTTTACAATGTATCCATACTGACTTGTTCGCTCTTACCTTTACTGGGGTTTCCCAACACTGTGAGCCAGCTCTGACCCACAAACAGCCCCTTCTCACAGAGCTGGGGCAGCTACAGGACAAACACCAATCAGAAACATGTAAGAGAGTTTACAAATGGAATAAAATGTCACAAATAAGAGTTAGTGGTATCTTAAGGTCACTAAAAGGTTACTACTCTGGAGACTGGAGAAAATTAGATACACACTGCAGGGTTTTGAAAAGAAGTTCACTCAAGTATGGAGAGCCTTATTACACTCAAGTACAGGAGTAGATTACACACTGTTAACTTTGATTTGTTTATGTGTTTTTAATTTGTTTGTTTCTTTGTCAGTGTTGTTGTTTTTTTGCACAGTGGCTATTCCAGTGTCATATCTTAGGCTGGTGCTTCTGTGTAACCTTTCATTGTGATCTAATGCCTTGCTTCTCATAATTTTACGAAGGGCGTTTTCACACTAGGGGCCCGGGTCCGGATCAGAGTACGTTTCAGCCTCAAGTCTGGTTCATTTGATTAGAGTGAACATAACCGTAACTTGCTCCGGCCCGCTTCACAAAACGCACCCGAGTCTGCTTGGANCAGGGCGTTTTCACACTAGGGGCCCGGGTCCGGATCAGAGTACGCTTCAGCCTCAAGTCTGGTTCATTTGATTAGAGTGAACATAACCGTAACGTGCTCCGGCCCGCTTCACAAAACGCACCCGAGTCTGCTTGGAAAGGTGGTCTCGATGAAGTGTGGAAGCAACCGTGCCCCAGTACGGATGAAGGTGCTTCTCAAAGCCTCCTGTCTCCTATAAAAACGTCAGTAAACACGCAGCACGGGAGCATCTCATCCTCTGTGCTGCCCGGTAGACACTGAAGCGATAAATACGCTAAAGTTGTTGTGTTTTTCTCCAAATAAATAAAAACAGGAAAATCATCGAAGCAGACTCCGCCTTGGTATCGGTTTCTGGTTGTCATAGAAATGTATGTTGTCTAGTTGTTTCAGGTGTATGTAAGCGTACTCTGGTGCGGATCAAAGTGTGTAGTGTGAAAGCTGACCGGGGAAGGAGAGGGGAGGGGAGGCAATCGTGCTCAGGCACAGTACGAAACAAACAGACCTAGTGTGAAAACGCCTTAAGTGCCTTGTGTCGTCTTTGGTTTTCATTCAGATATTTAGACAAACACAAATAACATGGTGTAGCAAATGTAACCTCACAGAGTGACAGCAGCGGGTTGGGGTTGTTCGTGACGGGGTGGGAACGTGTTTTGTTGTTTTTTTTTTTAATTGTTAAAAAAAAAAAAAAAAAAATTTCAATAAAAGGAAAGATTAAGTGACATGTATCAAGTCATCAAATGATTCTGGTTGTTACAACCACAACTACAATAACAGTTTTTTAAATCTGTATTTAGAGAAATTTGTGATTTGACATTTATTTCCCTATCTAGTTTCAATGTAAAAATGAAACCATATGTGAACACAACGGTGCAAACTCCCCTTACTTTCAACCGAGCTGCAGCGTTAGGACCTGCTCTACGATCGACCTTTAGATTCAGAGGCTAAGCTTCACACTCAGTGTTTGTTAGACTTGATACTGAACAAGATCAAAGCATTACACCACAGGTTAAAAATATGTTTCTCAGATTCTGCATCACTCAAGCCTGACACCTCAGACACTGATGCGGGTGACATCACCTCCAAAGTGGAAACAGTGTCAAAACGATACTCAGAGTTACTTGGGGGGGAACATGTGTTTTTATCTTTCATTATTGTAAATTTTTTTAAAAAATCAAACTACTTTTTAAATTTCTGCTCATCCTTTTTGACTGGGAAAAATTATAAATAAAGTTTGTATTTCAAATAATTTAAATTCAATTTATTTGTGCTGTAGAACGTAACCGCTGTGAAACAATCATTTCACAATCACAGTCATTATTGATCTGATTCACTGGCTTTCTTACTGTCACCGCTCGCTCTCTTCATTCACTCTCTACCTCACTCTACCACAGCATCACAACATCTGGTGTTACGGTTTAACTGGTGACCGTGTTAACTGTCACGTATGCTATGCTAACAGAGCTAACACAACCTCTCCTGTGGTCGCTTACTCTGTCCCCCGTTGAGTATCCAGACTTTTTTATAAGTAACAGTGAGGAGGAATAACTTTGTTGTAATCCCTGTGATTATGAGAAACTAGTTTCATCCTCTCGGTGCAATGTAATTAGTAAAGTGTCCGTTCATAAAGCTCTATTAGAAGCCCTACCCAGTTACCTTTGTTTGTCAATTACATTCAAATACAACACCTATGATGTCATGTCTTCGGGATATTTTAACATTATCTGTACTTCTTTTACACACCGAACTGGTTAAATATAGTTTACGGCACATAGATGGAGCATTAGAAGAATGTAAAGCTGCATTTTCTTTATTGAATTCAAAGTTTTTAAAAAGGTACTTGAATTATGAAGTTCTTGTACGTCTGCGGAGTTACTGACAACGCTGGTCTCATCTATCTCGACACAATCAATTAACAACATGGCAGTGTGATAATCTCACCTTAACAGTATCAGATAACAGGAAACAGTAGCTCTCCTCCAGTTCTTTATCAGTCCTCCCATCCGCCTTCATCTCCTTCCTCTTCTCTACAAACTGACAGACGCACACACAGATATCGATCAATGAATCATGAATGAAGTTGGTTGCAGCTGAAACCCTGCTCAATTTAAAATTCTCTATTCATCAACACTTCCTCTGTAGTTTCCAGGGGGCCCATCTCTCACCTCTTTCTCTTGCAGCTCGCTGTGCACGAGGCGAGGCTTGCAGTAGGTGAAGCAGCCAGAGGAGCTGGTGTCGATGTAGCTGGAGGAGAGGATGTTCATCATGTCTTCATACTCTCTAGACTCAGTGGAGACGTACTGGAAGAGAGCTGGAAGAACGGAAAAAAAAGATAGTTAGAAATGTCAGCTTGTGATTATGTGATTACGTTCCATGCATTGATTATGTTTTAACACTTTTTTCCACCAATAACCTCTACAATAATCATTTTCTAGTGATTTTTAACTGTTTTTTTTAAATCTCATTTCGAATATGAAACCGAAATATAAAAAGACAAAGGAATAGAACAACAAATCATGTAAACATAGAACATAACATTACATATTCGAAAGGGAGTGAGAAGAAGTAAAAACTTAAAAACTCCAACCCCTTACTCCTTAAATAATAATTAACCAGAAAAATAAACATATCTATAAAACCATGCATACCAACACACACATTCACCAACTCCACACACCACCACCTGAGAAGAAAAAAAAGTAAATTAAATTGAGAGCCAGAATACATATATTTCTATACACATACATACACACAAGCATACATATATAACACAGGCATATACAGTAATGAGTTATAAGTCATAAATGAAGATTATTATTGTATTTATCAAACAGCAGGTTTTTGTACATTTTCTTGAATTGGTGATTATTCAAACTTTGCTTTATTTCCTCACTAAGACTGACACCAAAGATAGATATGCAGAAACTTTTCTTTGTTGTCCGTTGGTTTAGGCTTTTGCCTGTTCATTATGATTGCTGTTTGATGTGATACAATGTCAGTGAATTTCAGTTTTGATTGTAAAAAAGTGGGTTTGTATGTTCCAAGTAACNATGATACAATGTCAGTGAATTTCAGGAGTTTTGATTGTAAAAAAGTGGGTTTGTATGTTCCAAGTAACTGACTTTGTGAATAGTCCTTATAGCTCTCTTCTGTTGAATGATAAGTGACTGTAGTGATGTTGTAGTTTTCAACTCCGCCTGTCATCTACTATCACTCCAAGAAATCTATCATCATGTACCCTTTCAATTTCAACCCCATCCACTTCTATTCTCACGTGTGTTCACTGTGCCTTTACCAAACAGCATAAACTTAGTCTTACGTACATTCACTGATAATTTATTCCAGTCAAACCATATTTTTTATCTTTTTCATTCAAACAGCATGTTGTGCTTTATTTATTTCCTCTTTCGAAATTTCCAGCTCCCTTTTCTGTAGATACAGTGTGAGACAAACACCTCTGCACGTTCTCAGCTCTGTTTAGATGTAGATTAAAAATGTGGGCAGAAAAAAAAAAAACACACACACACACGTGGCACCTGTGTCTACACCGTACAGCGCACTTATCAAACCCATTCATCCCACAAAAGGGCCGTAATGTGGCTGCAGGTTTTTCATTCAAATCAAGCAGACGCACACACACCACACGCTGGACTCATGCAATCAGCTGATCTCACTCTTCACACAGCTCATTGGTGCACATGTGCGCTCTTGATTGGTTGAAACAACAACAACAAAAAAAAAAACTGAAGTCACACGCCCCCTTCATGAAAGAGGTACGACGACGTGTCAGCTGCAGAGGGACACACTTGACAGATAATTTCCTCTGCCATCGTGACCGCAAGACTGTTCGCAACGCAAGGCAGCTTTATGTATCAAGAGCGAGTCACACAAAAAAGCAACTCAATGTGCTAAATATTAAACTGTGTAAATTGGGAAACGTGAAAACATACAATTAATAACAAGAATTATAATAAAAAGAAAAAGTAGAGTCAACTAGAAAAGGGAGAAAGGGAACAAAAAACTAGACTGAAACAGAGCATAAAAAATGAGTGCAGCATGAAATAATATGATTTTAAAATTATTTAAAAAAAACATACAAGTGAAATATTAACATTTAAAGTGCTTTTAAAAACAGCTCCATTATGATAAGCACATGAAGACAGAAACAACAAAAAGTGGAGGCATTAAAAAATGATAAATAGAAAAAACAGAGAAAAAACTAAAATAAGAGCATAAAATAATGAGTTGCTTTTAAAATTATTAAAAGAACACACAGTGCAAATGAAATATTAACATTTAAAGTGCTTTAAAAAAACAAAACAAACTCAATTATAAGCACGTGAAAAGTAATCTTGGGAATTCTCATGATCATAGGATGAACAAGCGAGGGCCCTACACCTGCGAGAAGTGAAGTAGACTGAGCTTCATCGACGTCTATACAGTTACAGACAAGTGGTGACAGATATAATAAAAATAGTTGGTAAGCCAGTCTTCCCTGTCTGGAGACCTCAGGATGGTACTGAGCAGCGAGGAACCTCTTTATATAAGCTCTGGCAGGTGTCAGTCATGCATGTATTCTGTGCCTGAAGGATACATACCGGGACCATGAAATAAAAGTTGACAGTTGGCATCTTTAAAGGGACCATGTGTAAAGGCGTGCTAACTGACTAGCGCCAGGTCGTCCAGTGTTGCCGTATCAGTTCATGTCTGAGGCGGCAATAGAGAAACATACCGGCCAAACCGTCTTCAGTGCAGCCCAGACACAC
>JANJYP010032760.1:0-13836 GCA_024605115.1 Rastrelliger brachysoma
TGGCACTTGTTTTATTGCAGTACCAGGCAAATATTTGGACATATTTCTCATTCAACTGAAGGGAAACGTGTGTCCAAACCTTTGACTGTATATCCATAAAAACTTTTCCCACATCATAATCTGCGCCTTAGCTACCCTTCCACACTCAGCATGCTTTAAATATTCATAAAAGTGAGTGATTAATGGGGCAGCGTGTAATGTGTACAAACAAAAATTCAAAACCTCAACCAATCTGGCTGGCTGGCTGTCTGGTAGGAGGAGAGTGTAGAAATTTAAGCCACTCATTATATAGTACAGGATTACGCCCAAATGATATAAAACTGCATTTGTACGAATGTTCTTGGAGAGGATCATAAACATTTCCAATTAATTAGTGCTTATGTAAAAGTCTTAAATCGAGGACAGGAAATCAGCTCTTAAATTGCAAAAGTTTGAAAAATATGCAACATTTAACATATTAGTTTGTAGAATAAGGTTTGCGGTTAAACTAAACACGGACAGAAAATTATTAAGAAATAACAGCCAGATAAATAAAAGGGGTTTTCTACACCATGAAATATTGTCACTATTTAAACCTACTGTGTCTAACATGAAATTCTTGAAGCTGTCCACAAAAGAAGGCAGATCACTTTAATATACACGTGAATGCTGTCTTTGAAGACATTTTCATGTCATGTTTTATGCTTGCTTTAACTGCTGGGATTTGTTATAATACTGTACATTTTTTAAATATATGTATTTGGTCTTTATTTGATAATTGCATGCGTAGAGAGAGATAGCAAATACAGAGAGAAAGAGGAATATGACACGCATCAAAATGGGTAGATATCATGTTATGTAATATGTGTCTAGGCTACTAAAATGCCCAAAATAGTCACTGATTAGAAAACTTTTCACAATTGGACACAGGATGCCTGACTGAGAAATTAGTTCAGTAACTTGCTCTACTATATACCCACACAATGCCCCATTTTTTAAAATCACAACCCACTCCCTCTTCTGCACTTTTATTCATTCAATTCATTATTACAGACCAGCAGTCAAAGTGCTTAAATGGCTCCTTGAGGACTCTCTTTTTATCTCATTCTCACATCCTCCATCCATACCACTTCAGGATTGTACAACTGCACTTTTAAGCACATTCACATTCTACAACCTTATCCATTTGTCTGCATCTTTTTCTCTGTCTCTCTGCCAGGTCAGAGTTTGCATTGATCTACAATGATAGGTCGGTACAGGAAAGTCATCACCTGAGTGCAGCGTTCCGCCTGCTGCAGAATGACCAAATGAATATCTTCATTAACTTGACACGAGAGGAATGGATGTAAGCATAATAGTTGTTAAGTTTTAATTTTAAAAACAAATAAATCTAATATTGGTTATAAATTCAGTGGCGATACAATCACCAACAAAAATTTAAAATATTTATTGCATGCAGCTATAATTCCTTGTATTTTTGCCACACTATGTATCGCAGGGTGTGGCAAGCTTATTTGCTGGAAAAACCCTTCTACTAATACTATATAACTACACAGCTGAATGTAACCAGATTGCTCTGTTTGAGTCAAAGGGCACTCACTTACTGGAATAGAAAGAGATGAGAAAGAGGCAACCTTTCAACATGTCTACAGCAAATAACAACACATGCAATGAGCACAAATTATAGATATTTCACAAAATTGAGACTGTAACCTTTGCTGAGTTGTGAAACTGTGCATATACTATACCCATACTTATACAATACAATATTTAAAATATATGTTTTGTTGTTATTGAAGGGGACGTTTGTCTTTGGCTCTAATGTTGAATATGGAAAATAGAAAAGTATAAAATATACAATACCCTGGTAAATAGCTAAAGATATAAGGAGGGCAGGGCAACATATCAACATACAGATAGAAAGATAGATTGATAATTGTCCACATTGAATTGTCTGAGAGGCACCAGCTATGAGGCTGCTCATGTACCTGATTTCCAATCTTTTACCTCCTCACATGAAATTCCCTCTTTAAGCATTAATAAATGATTGTGTTACTATTATTGTTATGTAATTTTACAGAACCTAAGAAAGATGTGCTCGGTCAACTAAAAGTATTTTTAAATCAATTTTCATAACAGTGTAATACAGGATTCATATAAACAGTTAAAAAGTCAGCTATGGTTGACGATTATTAATAATGTTAACTAAATAAATAAAATCAGCTCAATTTCTCTCCTTATGTGCCCATATTAGTATAGACAGTACATAACTTCACTGAAATACAGCTTGTGGTAAGAATATTTATACTGTATATACAGTACGGTTTATATATTCATGAAGGCTGCTACCTCGTCCATCATGCATACAGCATGTGACTGAATGGAAGAGCTTCGCAGATTTCACTAAAGATAAACACCAGCAGCAAAGTCTAGGGGGCGTTTCTACCATTCAGTGTTACCATGGGAACAAGAAATCCATTAGGTAATCTAAAAAGGTTGCAACCCTATTGAATCTTCCTGCCTGCCATTTTTACTCTATGTAGCTCAAATCCAAAGTCAACTTGTAAACTGTATGATTTGTGTTTTTTCACAGGGAGCTGCGATCACTTGTTATAGAGATGGTGTTGTCCACAGACATGTCTTCCCACCTACTCCAAGTTAAAGCCATGAAATCCTGTCTACAGCAACAAGAACGGTAACACTAATGGACTGTGCTGTTGTTGATGCTGTGGTGCATAATAAAGAGGTCATTCTGTGTAATGAATGTTCAGAGCAGACTTAGCTGAACTTGCATAGAGTGGCAGGCAGGCAAATTAGTGTCACGCTGGCTTCTTTTTTGACATGTCTGGAAGCACAACACAACAACAAAAACAAGAAGTGCTTTATGCTTTCTTCAACAGGATTGACAAGTCCAAAGCACTGTCTCTGTTACTGCACACAGCTGACATAAGCCATCCATCCAAGCCCTGGGTACTGCACTCTCGGTGGACTAAAGCCCTGATGGAAGAGTTTTTCAGGCAGGTAGGAACTCTAATAAACCTGAACTGTCGATGTGACCTTTTCTTCTCTTCTCAACTTTTCTTAGTCTTAGCATTAGTGGTTTTCACACTTTGGTGATTGTTAAGTAATATAGGTCAACATGGTAAAATACATTTCAAATATTTAAACATATGAATATTTAATTATTGACAATTACAACCAGTTAGCTTAGCTTAGTTAAGACTGATAAAGGCAGAAAAAGCTAACTTGGCTCTCTCCAAAAGTGACAATAATTCAACAACCAGCACCTTCAAAGATATCATCATCATCTGAGCAGACGATAAAATGTGGGAATGACATGTTATAGTTTTACAGTGCATTATGTACCGGACTAGTTCTTGACTTGGAGCAGTTGCCAAGACAAAAAAACTGGTTTCTTGTTTGAATTATTTTTTTTATTTTTGTCTCAATGTATAATATGGAGGCCTATTCTCATTTTCATAGTAAACATAATATATCAAATTATTCACTATCTTAAAGGAGAACTCTGGCTATTTTTGACCCTTATATCATTTTCCTGAGGGTCACCCAGTGTTAGGGGAAGCAAAATATGATCCTACCTAACTGAGTTGCTTTAGTTCTCCCGTGGTTATGCATGGCGGTGCTTCAGAAAAACTATAACGCTAACTATAGGGAAAAAGGTTTTCACTGTATTGGGCCTCTAAACACACTCCACCACTGTGCATGCTGAACTCATATAGTGTAGTGTGAAACAGTATAACCTTTGTGTTTTTGCACGGAATCACTCACCTCAGATAACTCTGTTGACATCCAGAAAAGCCATTTCTAGCCGATTGTCATGCATCAGCCATTATAATCACAGGTATGCAGACTTAATCCTTTTGGTATTCTGTCATGTTCGACCTACTTCTATTGTATTTTGATGTATTAGTCAACTAAGAGTGACTGAACAGGTTTGAAAATGACTCATCAGAGCCTGAAAGTGAGAGTGGGAAACCGTCACTGAGTTTTCTTATGTCTGAGCTGAAGAAAACCACATAAATAGCACTTAAGGTATGAAGAACAGACAGTCAGAGAGAAGAAAGCCTCTTTGGAAAGTTTATTGTACATGTTCGTTGGTAGTGGAAGCCAGACTAAATTTTAAAAGCACAGATTTTAAACAAGATTTAAGTCTGGAAAACATCCACAGGGCCAGATATGTTACCAAGCCATTTGATATTCTTGAAGGGAATATGTTTTCTTTTTAAAACTCTCAAAGCTTGTGAAAAGCTTTGACCATGGAAACTCGCTTGGGAACAGTATCTAAGGATAATTAATAATAAAACCTGAAGAAGCCTGCTAGATGTTGCATTTAACTGAAAAACTGATATTCAGAAATTGTTACCTAAATGATGTGACCTGAAGATGAAATGTGGCTGTTTTCATTCATATCACATGAATCTTCATCAGCAGAGTGTGGTATGGTGGTACAGTTTACATGTATGGTACTGTATGTCCTTAAAGCATTCAGGAAATTTAATTTCATCTACAATTTAAAAAAAAACAACTATCTGCTATTGAAGATCATGTGATATAAACAAAACTCCAAAACAGCTGCAAAATTGATCTAGAGTTTGGATTCTCTGTCAACTTGTAAATAAAAAATCTAATGAAGCATGATTAAATAAAAGAAGCTGACTTTAGTCATTTGTTTAGGAGAAATATTTCAAAAACACGTGTAGGAGGTGTTTATGTTGATATCTGAATTATTGTTTGAAGAAAATTGCTAAACATGTTCTTACAACCACCTTAAAAAAATTGCATCATGCTTTTTGTTTGGCTTAAAGAGACTCAAGCTAAACAGCCTGTTTCACACAGAAGCTGAACTGAGGGGCATCACAAAGAACCGGTATAAAATAAATAAGGAATTTTTTGGAATATAAATCAGTCAAATATATTATTTTACATTCAAAGACTTACAGCACAATGAATAAGAGGAGATTTGCTTGAAATCCCATTATAATGCCATTTATTTTAAAGAAAAAGTCAGGCAGCAATGAGAGAATTGGCTGGTATTGTCTGTACTTTGAATAGATTTTCAATAAATGCAGTGATACAGTAAGCGGCTTTGTGCTGTTGTTCTCTCACCTCTGCTTTTACTTGGAGAAGAAATAGAATAAAGGAAAATTTGGGCAGCACCCACTCTTTGAAAAAGAAGATAAAACCTTCTTCTGGGAAAGCTTTTTAAGGTTTGCCGTGTTACATTATAAAAGTCTTACATGGTATTCCTTGAAGAATTAACAAGTCTTAGGTGGTGAGTGTTGGACTCAAATAACCTTTAAAAAGTTATTTTGAGTCGATGTGTGGGATGCCCTTTGAGATATCTTCTCTCTCTCTTTCTATCTTTGTGAGGGTGATAGAGAGGCGGAGCTCGGCCTGCCCTTCTCTCCTTTGTGCGATCGAAAAAGCACCCTGGTAGCCGAGTCCCAGATTGGTATGTCTCACAAAACACTCTCCAAAACATGTTTCCTGCACTCATTTCTCTTGTCTGTGATATTTTATGAAAACAATCTGGTTTCTGTCCACAACTCTGATGGGTGAAGTCATCAAGCTTCTGTGAAACACCAAACATACAGTTTTTCCACCATAGAAAAACATAAAAAAACATTAAAATCATAGCTCCATGCAGTGTTCTCTTTTTGTCTTACTAATTTCTTAACCACTGAGTCCTATAGCATACTGCATATATTGTATAAAATGAATTCAATTAGAATCTCTTCATAAAAAGCATTTCGGGCAATCATATTTTGTGGCATTTGTTCTTGCAGGTTTCATTGATTTCATTGTGTATCCTACTTTCTCTCTGCTGACGGACATGGCTGAAAAGATTGTTATTCCTTTGGTGGAGGAGAACCCAGGTCCACCAGACCCTTGCAACAGACACAGGTAACACAAAAGTGAGGATTGCACAATGGTGATACATGCTACAAAAATATTGGTTGATATAAATCTAAAATCTAAATATATATTATTAAAATATATGTAAATACAAATACTGTAAACTGAAGGTTGGCACCAGACTGCTGGAAGAAATAGTTTGATGTTATGGGAAATAACTTCACCTTCCTGCAGAGTTTATTGTGAGTTAGATGAGAAATTTTGAATAATTCTCATATGTGTATGATAATACAGCCAGTAGCTGATTAGCTTTGAATGAAGCTTTGAATTCAAGCTAAGCTGAAAACATTTAAAAACAATGATCTTTGCTCTGTCAAAATGTAAGTCTGTCTACCAGCACTGTCGTTTGCTTAAGCCATATAAAAACTGTGTAAAAACAGCAGGTTTTACAAGGAGTATGTGTCACACTATTTCTTGGCCAGGAGCGGAGAATACCTGGCAGATTTTTTTTTCCACCTTTCATCCAAGCCAGGCTAACTGTTTCCTCCTGCTTTTCATGTTTATGTTACACTTCATACTTCAATGAGAGTGGTATCAATAAAAAGGATAAATAGATAGATAGATAGATAGATAGATAGATAGACAGACAGATATGACATGACATGACATGATATGATATGATATGATATGATATGATATGATAGCACTCTCAATAATATACTTTCTATGCAGTAATCTTTGGAAAGAGAGCTCCAGAGGTCTGCAGTGGAGTCTGGCCCACATCACAGCTGAGCTGGTGAGCTTTCGCTCCACGTGGACACGACACACTGAAGACAACAAGCTCAAATGGAAGGAAAGTGGCTCCAATGGTATGAAATACAAGTATATTCATTCATCTGTAAAAATGAAGGCCATATGTGTGCAAAATGGAATGAAAATGATGTCCCACAAAACTCATACTGAATTCAGTATTACAGTCAGTATTTGAGAAATCCATAGAGAGAGAATTGATGGAAACAAATCAATCAATTAGTTGAGTAACAGTATTATCCAACTAACAATGGTTGATTATTTGAAGAAGAAAAAACATTGAAAAAAAATAGCATCAAATCATTAATGATGAAAATAACCAATAATTATTGATTACCAACCAAAAAAACAGATATGTTCACCACATAACTGCCTAATAATTATCTTTTGCAATAAGTCAGACTTTCAGAGTTAATGTATCATAAAAGGTGTTTGGCTTATTTGGCAAGGACAGACTCACTTATGCTCCTCTAGTCTCCCTGATTTGATTTGCTATCTCCATTTATTTTAAAATGATCTCATGCAGAGATTCACAGATACAGATATTGTTTCCCTTTCAGCTTAACACAATTTTCCAATGCTTTTTCCAATCTTCTTTATCCTCCAGGATTTTCAGATCCCAGTGTGACAAAAGAGCAGAGAGCCAGACAAGCAGAGCTGTCAGAAAAACCCCTGCAAGACCCCAGTAAAGATACAAAATAGTAAAAAGGACTTTGTGTTATTTTCATAGAATGTCTACAAAGGTTAAATGAGGTTAACATGGAGTCACTCTTTGTAATAAAATCACAATGCCTTCTTATGTCATAATTGAGGGAGTCACAGGCAGAAAAGCAGAAATGCAGGAGGAGGGAGGGGTGGTTTAAGTTCATCTTCCCAAGGTAAGATGCAGAAAATGTCCTCATGTCTTATTTTAAGTGTAGTATACTGAGATAATTTAATTGCAAAATGTGCATGCTGGTCATGTCATACAGTATAGTCCATGTCATTAATTTAATTTGCCACCTAAACACCTGTGAGGAGCATTTTACCTTTTCTAGTTTGAACTGTAGCACCAACCATTTAACCATGCATTAAACTTTAAAACTATCTCAGTGTTTTTGAGGTGTGGTACTGATTTATTATAAAACTGGCCTTATTACAAGGGGATATGATGTCTTGTTGTTTTTCATTAAAACATATGAGAGATTCAGCTGCAAAGTCAAGGATCCTAATCTTTGACTAAATCCCATTTGTCTCACTTGCATAATTTCACTCCACACCCCACTCCCACCTCTTTCAATTCTACAAAGTAAGTTACAGCACACCCAGTGATTTATGCTGCTTAAAAAAAAGTTTTTTCTTGTTTTTTTTTAAAGAAAAGGTCAACTTCTTAGATACCTTAAGCTTGTCTTAATATGTAATGTTGATTTAATGTTAAGCCACAAGAAGCAGTGTGTTTGGCAAATACATTTCATCAGTCTGCAATCGTAAAGTAACTTTTAAAACTGGACTTAGACCTTTATCTTTGGAAATAGTGCCCCTTTAAAGCCGCATCATGCCCAGTAAACCCATTGTTTAAAATCTCTGCTCTACCAGCAGGAGGGGCTATAGAGCAAAGTGAGAGAGGTAGTGCCAGTGTTGCCCAGAGGATTCATTTATACATTTGTAAAATGTATTGTACAAAACAGGCGACACATTATTATTGTTGTTGTTGTTATTATTATTATTATAGTGACTATGTTTAAAAGATTAAAAAAATAATCTTGCTCTGAAATTAAGGCAAAAGACACATATGATATATTTTTTTAAGACAACCTTGCCTAAACCAAATTAAAAGTTACAAGATCAGAGTGTGAGTTCAAAATCATAATGTTTGTTTTCTCAGAATATCTTCAACCCAATTGAAATCAAAACAGTAACTTTAGACTTTACTCTCAAAGGTCCCACACAGCTGCGACACCAGGTGATAACTGTAAAATCCTTTCACAGCAAAAAATCCAATAGAAGTGATTTATCTAACTCATTTTGTCTTTAAAGGTAAATGCAATGGTCTGTATTGCTGGAAGCTAAAATTGCTGCAGTGATAGAAAATATATTTGTGGAAAAACAGACCTGTTTATGAAAAATGTATGCATTTTTATGCTTCTGGCCCCTAGTCCAGTGAATTATTTATTGGCAGAGTGCCTATTTTTAGGATCTAGTCAAAGTCAACCTCTACCAAACACAAGCAGTGGTGCAGTGATGTCAAGACACTTTGAATTTAACTTGAAGATTTTGGAGTCTTTTCCTTAACATATGTTGTCTTTGACATTTTAATAGAAAATTGGATACTGCTTTAGACACTTGACATGGGAATTTTACTTTGATTGTCAAACATGGTGTCTGCTTGAGTCAATACTTGCAAAATTCATAGACTATACCTGAAGTAGTCTGAATGAAAAACACCCAATCACCAATTTAAACATTTTATTGTATCAAACAAATTTGGATTACATATGTAATCATCAATCAATTCAAGTAAAACTGGAACAAAATTCCCCAGATTATCATGTAAAGTATACTATTACCATTCAAAACAGAACAAACATTACATGGTCCATAAATACACTGCAGAGGAAAAACAAAATCTTGCACAGGAATGTTTTACCACCTTTCTTGTTCATTGTGGACATAGTGGTTTTTGTTGGCAGCTGGGAAATATACTGCACACACTGTGACTGATAAATCTAGTGAAGTGTTATCAATACTAGGGTGGCTTTACTCTTCTGTTTTAGTTTATTTTTATCTTTCAGGCAAGTCAAGTATAATGTGAAAGTTATGGAAGGATTGTCACATAATCTACATAATAATGCCACTTGAGTGATACAAATAACAGAGAAAACATTAAGAGTGTGGTGATGATATTACAATGTTCTTGTTACATACAAAACTGGAAATAAAAGGAAATGCCAGTAGTTGCAATTTGTGTCTGGTACTGTATTTAAAATGTTGAAATGAGCTCTCCTACAAAATGAACCACAGTAAAGCCATTGGGTTTAGAAGAAAAGTCACTGTACATTCAGTGCCATGCAAGAACTTGTTTTAGATTTGGATTTAGATACCCAAAAGCATCCAAGTGTCCAAAATGAGAGTGCAGTTTTCTCACTGTATATGGAGTCTTTCTTGTTAATCCAAAATATGTAAATGGAGCTGCACTCTAAAATGTGGCCTGCTTTTTAGCAATTTATCATTTACAACCACACAGTGTAGCAGGTAAACGAGTACAAGTGTATTGTACATGATTTTTTTAAAATAAGACCAGATAAGATTCTGGTGATTAATCACCAGTCAAAAACACATTACATTTTAGGATCCAAATACTGTCACTTGGAACACATCTTTGAAATATTAAAACAATAGATTCAGAATGTCATGAATGCACTCATTCATGACTGAACATCTGGTGGGGCTAATTGATGATATGTAATCTGAATGTGATGGATTACCAGTTATTTATGAGGTACAAATACACTTTTATTGCTTTGAGATGGAGCAACAATTGCAGAAGTCATGGCACATATTTAATGATAAAAAACTGTTAAATGGATTGTAAATTTAATATTTGATGGCTCTGAACATTAAAGGATGACATTAAACATTTGAATTGTTGTAGTGTATGATAATGATTGTGTGACTGCGACACAATAAATATCCCCTCCTTCCATTTACTAAATAGCAAGTCACAACTGATTCATAAAGAGTTTTTAAGTTAGTCAGTGCAGGGGAAGCTATAAAAAACAAATATAGAATAATAACGGTCCCTTTATTTAAGATTTTTTTGCCACAAAATAACTTTAGAAACCTTTGTTTATGTTCTCAAGGTGGTAACTATAAGGCCTGACTGTAGAGGAATATAGATGCCCTGATGTCTCTAAATAGTGGATCTGCAGACACAATCTTCTGTCATTGTGTTGGACTGNCATGTTCTCAAGGTGGTAACTATAAGGCCTGACTGTAGAGGAATATAGATGCCCTGATGTCTCTAAAAAGTGGATCTGCAGACACAATCTTCTGTCATTGTGTTGGACTGGCTAAGCAGACTGAGCAGCATTGGGTTGTACAGAAGACCACTCTATTTCTCTTTCTCCAGGCTGGGTGTCTTTGTTTTCTCCTCTCCCAGTTGACTTGCACTGGCTGCTGCTGCTTTTGTGTCTGCAAAATATAGACAGAGACATAAAAGACTGAAATACAAAAAGAGAGAAAAGAGGCTGACTGGATGGATTTTAATGGACTCTTGCAGCTCTGTATAAATATTTGGTATAATGTTTTAGTCATATGTAGGAGCAGTTGTTCCTCTGTGTGTGTGTGTGTGTGTGTGTGTGTGTGTGTGTGTGTGTGTGTGTGTGTGTGTGTGTGTGTGTGTGTGTGTGTGTGTGTGTGTGTGTGTGTGTGTGTGTGTATACTGTAGCAGCCTATATAAAGTATCACAGCTTTAAATGAGAAAACCTTAAATTAACATCCAATATGGTTAGGTTTATGAGCGTTTTTGTTTTTTGTTTTTTTACAGTTCATTATTACTCATTGTGATTGTTTGATTATAGCTAGGCCTGCCAAGTTTTGCATTTCTCCACATGTTAAACCAGTGTGTATGACCCTGTAATAACAGGAGTACTCCTCATTTAATGAGTCTGAAGAATGTAGGGATTCAACGGTATTCCGTATTTTGATGAAGCATTTGGTATGCTCAGTTTGGTTCAATACGCATGGGTAACCGGTGATATTTCGGTTTGCTGGTCATAAAACTTTAATCACCAAAAGCTTGTGTATTTAAAGATGGTCAGGACTAGCTAACAGAGCAATTACTCTACCACTCTGTTGAGACCACCTCCACAACCAATCAGAAGTGCCCTGAATTTCCTAGGAGCCTATCAGCACTTTGCATGTGAATGACGGAGAGGGACAGGGGAAAGAAGACTAATGGTGGTAGCCATGGTTACTTACTACCAGAGGCCACAGTGAGTGAACACAAAACAGAGAAAATAAAATTTTATAAATGCACTGTGTGGGAACATTTTGGATTTAACGTTGAGTACAATGACAAGGACAAAAAGACCATCAACAAATGGTGTATCTAATATTGACTTTTTTATATATATAAAAGGCCGTATATCTATAAAAGGTCTGTATCTGTAACTTTTAACTTTTTTTTTTTAACATTGAATATTGTATCTGCCGGTGTGAATGGTAGCACCACATTAATTCAGCATACAAAAGGCACAGAACCTACTGGATGTTAGAGATAAAATAATATGATACTGAACCAAATACACACACATACATATATAATTCTGGAAAGAAAAAATTTTCTTAAAGAAAAACATGTACCGAAACTAACTGAAGCTGTAGCCCAAAAACCGAGGTTCAGACCGAACCGTTGCACCCCTAGAAGTTCAGTAGCCTTTTTTTTAAAGCCTTTTTAAAACCAAAACTACGAAAGCCCTAAAAGGCCATGCATACATACATTTTATTTCCTCCATTTTCTCATGATGAGATAATTAATTCGAGATCTCGAGAAAACAAAGGGAACAATAGCTGCTCTAACATAAAGTCCTGTGGAATTACATGCTACATACTAAAAATACTGATGCGAGACTTCACTGTTCCCGAATGTTGCTAATGGATAACAGCAACATCAGTGACTCTTTCCTACTCTTTGTTGGTTTTGTAAAAAATTTAGACCAACTTTTTTTATCAGTTGTTTGCCCTCATTCTCAAACCTTTGTGTTTGTGAATCATGCTCTATGAAAAAATTCTATGTGGCAAATGTATATAGAAATGAGTTATCAGTAAAAAGTTCACTTGAAGATTTAACAAATAACATCAATAGTCATCACTTTTATGATACATTACAAATGTTCTGTGATTCTATCATAGTTCATGATGACAGTTTACAGCAACTCTTAGCATAAATTAGACTAGTCTGTAATTTATATTAAGCTTTAATTGGCTTAGCATGATTAATTTACCCACATGCTGTAAATTGATGACTAAAAGACAGACAGAAAAAAGAAACTGAAAAGTAAGAAACAAACAAAATTCACACGTGAAATCAACAGTAATTACAGAATGCCCTAAAGTAATATTTGTGTATTATATCATGATAAGTTGATCTGTTTTACATTTCTAAATAAACCCTGCCTGATGAACTGATGTTGAGGAGTTCCCCGTGGGAAGTATTTTTTGACTTTTGTGTACCTGCTTGTGCTTTGTTTTGTTTCGCCAAGGGATCTGCTACATTGGCAACGCTGGAACAAGCCTCTTTCTCCTTGGAGAGGGAGCACTCAGGTCCACCTGCAGCCTCTAATAGACTCTCCCTCGAGAACTCTGGTGGTGGCAGAGAAACAAATAGAGGAGGAGGAGGTGAAGATGAAGTAGTGACTGATACAGCTAAATTATAGATGAAGCAAATACTCTTCATCATAAGTAAAATGCTCTGGTCCTTTAGTTTCTGTTATATTATGTTCAGTATGATAGGTACTGAACCAGCCTGCCTTGTCTCATAAATCAATGCCATGTGGCATTTACAGTTATGTGTCATTTACTCATGCTGAGTGAATTTAAAAGGGGTGATCTTAAGCTGAAACCTTACTAAACTGAAGTAGTGTTAATGGTCATTGATTTGTTTCATCTGGCTTCCTTCTTTGGTCCTTTCATCTAGGCTGAAAACTTAATTTGCAGCCCTTATATAACATGTGAGCAATCCATAAAGAAACATGCGGCCATCTCACCTCCTTGAAGTATGTGTTTATTCAAGCTTTTACACCACAAAGTGATCAGGTGATTAAAATGAAGATAGCATTTATAAAAATGTTATTTTGGCACAACCCTGAGAAACAACCCTATCCACTCACGATGCATTAGTCCTGAGTAATTACTGAATGTGTGTACAGTATGCACTGCACTCTGTGACCATCTACTCACCTACCATTAAAGTGAATTATCTGGCCTGAGCTGAAAAGCTGACCTGTTTTTTGTCATTATATGTAAAGTATTTGACACAGAAAGTAGACAGTATCTGCCAAAGTGGCACTTGACTACTGACTACGTAAGCATTTTCTCTGAAGGAGCAGTTGAGATACACTTATTTGACTTCTTACTAAAAGTTAGATGAAAAGCTTGATAACACTAATGTAACTCAAATCCTAACCCCAG
>JANJYP010032790.1:0-15522 GCA_024605115.1 Rastrelliger brachysoma
TACATTTTCAAATGAGAGATACATTTTGCTTTATTAGAAATAATATACCTTATAAATCATGCCAGTATCCATGAAAAAAGCCATAGATTTTGTACACTTAGCCTAACATCTGGAAACATTTATTTATATTATTATTTATTAATTAATTACAAAAGTAATTGAAAAGTAATAACAATAATTAAATATTACTTATCATTAAATGTGAAATATTTAATAAGATAACTAATAATCAGTATCCTATTACATTTCTAACCCTGCAGACTGGCATNGTATAACGGCACAACATCGCCCTCTTTTGCCTCGGCTATCAAATGACATGTCTGCTTTTGTCAACCCAGGCGAGTGAGTAGACAGTCGTATGGTTTGGTTTCTTCTGTAGCCAGCCAGCAACAACCAGCCGCCTGAATGTAGATCCGCATGGGCTCTACCACTACTCCTCTTATCTCTCCAAATAACCCAGCGGAACCATAAGATAAGGATCCCAGGATGGTGTTAGTGCATGTCGGATATCTGGTTCTTCCTGTATTCGGCTCAGTAAGAAACAGAGGTACGGTATTAAAATATTAATATCGATCCAAAAGAGAGAGACATGTGCCCTGTTTATCTTAATATTCACTGCAGCTGTTCGCTTAGCTAGCTCGAGCTTAGCCTTTTTTAGGGTTAGCATGCGTTAGCTATAGCTTAAAGTTTGTGTTTAAATTGATCGCGAAAGTGCTCGAAACGTGATGCTACTTTAATTTGTATCCACGCCGATTAACGTATAATGCCGGTTGCGATTATTTCTAAGTATAATGCAATTAAAAACGCCGAAAGAAGATAAGCTAACTGGCTCGCTGGCTCCGGCTATATCTTGGATCAGAAACATTTCTCACAAAGGATTTGACATGCAGCGAGTGTGCGGGTTGCAAAAATACGTGATGTGAGAGACGCATTCCTGCACAGATAATTATTCTGGATAACATCAGCCATATGTATTTTATTCAGCTAGTTTTCTTTTTTAATTTCATAAACGATACGGTACGTTGTTTTCCATTTCCTTTCCGTGTATTTGCACTATAAAATACCGCAAAATAGACGTAGCCTCTCCAGCCAGTCAGCTTATCTGTGCCTGGATGATGTCATTTGAAGATCATCTGCTTTCTGCCACAGCTCGTCGCTTTTTTTTTTACCCCTCTCTCATCGCGATTTCTCTTATTTAGTAATTACTATTCTTGTCAAACATCCAATTTAGTAATCGATACAATTGGCTTAGTGAGCTGTGGCTTTTACCCGAGACATTCAATTTCAATAATCACCTTTTATTTTCTGTTTATTGGCTTAAAATTGGCACTTCAGCAGCTGTTTTGTTTGAAGCTGCCGAAATGCAAAAGAAAGAGGGGAAAAAAGATCTACACAGTTACAAAAACACATGATAAAGCTCCAGTGTAACATTAATTTCATAACAGTGGCATCAGTGATTTCATTGTGCTTTTATTTCTGTTCTTATTTCCCTGTTTTCATAGTATGGAGGCTGGCTCTACATTCTGCATTTATCAGATCTTTGTCGTCCCCCCCATTGTGTAGCTAATGATCATCTGCTGCTGTGTGGTGTGGCGTGGCCTCTGCCTGTTCTCTGCATTTAGCTGTATTGTGAATCCCTTCTTCATTTCCTCTTTCCATCAGAAGACGACATTGGTATTAAAAAAAAGCACCCCCCCTTCTTTCCCAAGATGTATTCAGCCATAGACTTTTTTTCCATGTTAAGCAGACTAAAAAAATACCTATAGCTAACACCTAGAACAGAACACCTTTTTGTCTTTTTTTCTGTCAAATTGCTGTAGCACTGAATTTTTAGCTCCTTTTTTTTTTTTTTTTTTTTTTTTTTAGATATCAGTTGAATGTCATTGTGTACCTCCCATCCAGTCTTGATAGACAACATGCTGTAAATTCCTGTAAAGTGGATACATTTTGCATGATCTCAATTACTGCACTGCATTGTTGAACACCAGAATTTGGCTCATCTTCCTTCTCTTCACACAAAAGGTGCAATGTACATGATGAAAGTGACACTACAATTGGGATAAAAAAGACCAGACCAAAACAAAACAAAACAAAAAAAACATGCAAATTGGAACCACATGCATGCTATATTTATTATTAAATCCAGCATTTCAGCAAAATGCGGGTCATGTGATCACTTGGAAATGACTGAAGGTACACTGCACCTGCACACAACAACCTGCCATAACTTGTCTCCATTTTTTTGTGTAATCCTTTTGTTCCCTTTGCAAATTTCAAGCTTTGAATCACACTGAATTGTCAGGGTTTGTTTGCCATTTAATGGGCAAATGAGACTCAAAATATATAAGCAAGCAAAACATGCTCACTGGTGGTTCATTACTTCCCAATTTTCCCCCCACTAACATAAGGCCAAAATGCTATCCATTTCACAGGGATGCCTATTTTCCTGCACTGCTAAAGAGATCCTCTATTAGTAATAACGTCTCTTATTGTTTGGTTGTGGTCTCTCTTTACCTTTTGTTCTGGTAATAGTACTTTCAATGCATGGTCACATTTATGATTCATAATTTTTTGTTTTTTGTTTTTTTACTACATTGACTAGTTGAAAATCCAATGTAATCTTTCTGTAGTAAAGATGTTACCCTGCTGTACTGGAATCATGTGCTGTAGCCAACACGTCTGCTCATTGGATGCTGCTTTTGTTCTTTTTAACCCTATATGGAGCATGGTGGGCCTTGCCTTCAGTCTATGTTGTTTATTTTTGTTGCATGGATTTATACTATTATTACAAAGAGAAAAAAAACACAAATTCCACATTTACTAATATTTTCAATAAAGAATATAGTGTTTTTCCTAACCTTCAGTGTGCTTCTTGCTGATTTCCATTTATTGTCCTCCCTCTTCCTCGTCCCTACCTACCCCCCTTCCCCTTTCTCCCTTCCCTCTTCCCTTATTCCCTCCCTCCCCTCCTCCCTCCACTCCCACCACCCACCTCCTCCTCCTCTCCCTCTGTGACAAAGATAGACAATTTCCACGCTTCCTCCATCACAGGGCCTGAGTGAATGAGTCTATCTGCTGTCATTCATGGTGACGCTTGAAAACGCAGTGTGCTAACGTTAGTTACAGTTTAGACTTTGAGCCTTTGACCCACAGCAGCAAGGTCGTCTCTTGTCTGCCCGGTTACAGTGACGAGTTGTCAAGCTGGAAATATTTCTGGATAGTCATATCTCTTATCTGTCTGATTGTGTATTACAAAAAATCACACTGCATTTTTCAAGCATACTCCTTAGTAAATGCAATGTAGACTTTGCCTATTTCATCATATATATATATATATTTATATATAAGAAATAAAATAAAATCCTGCTGTTTACATAAGAATTCGTCATGTCTTTTACCCCTTCAAAACAGATTAAACTCAAACTGTGCTGTAAATTTTTCTACCACAAGGACTGCACAATCTAAACTTCCAACTTTTGAGGCTTGTGGAAAACTCACTTTTTGTGCCAGATGGAAGTAACGGAGCACAGCATTTTGAATCCTGTTCCTCGGCATGCCTTTCTTGAGCCAGGCTTTCTTTTAAAAAGTTTCTAATAAAGGCTAAAATTTGTTATTGCAATTTTTCAGCTGTTTCTTAATCTAAAAGGTCTTTCTAAGCGTGAGAGGTGTATTAAAAACATATTGCACCACAGCACAAGTAAGCCTAGTTTTTTTTTCTTCCCGTTGAGTCTCGACAGCGGCCTGTTCGTTGCAGTTGCCAAATAGCTGTGGTTAGGGAAAGTAAAAAAAAGCATTCAAGCTATTTCCTCTCAACTGCTGAATGCTCAAATGGGAGAGGATCCAGTGGAGCTGTACAGTATACGCAAGAAACAGGACACAGTAAATTTTAAGTAAAGCTTAAAATAATGTTAAATTTATTGCCTGCGTTTAGTTTTAAGAAGGAAGGAATTGTTTTTAAGGGCATATAGATAGAGACATGGCACCTTAACAGTTTAATGTGTATCTTCTAGACAGTCTAGTACTAATGGGTTTTCCCTGGAGTGCACTGTCAGCTGCAAATTTTACAGGAACTGAACCGTGTTGAAGATTATATACTGATAGCTGCAGCCTTCATGTGTTCTGATCCAGCTCTCTTGTCTGTGAATCAGAAGAC
Source organism: Rastrelliger brachysoma (assembly GCA_024605115.1). NCBI lineage: Eukaryota > Metazoa > Chordata > Actinopteri > Scombriformes > Scombridae > Rastrelliger > Rastrelliger brachysoma. The sequence goes on from JANJYP010032790.1 coordinate 4,154, forward strand.
CAGTAAACCAGAATCAAAGGTCGGAAAAAGAAATTAAAAGAAATGAAAGCTTTTGTGTGCAGGAGCCAAAAAAAAAAAAAGGTTTACATTTTCATGATACTTGTGGTAACCATCATTTTCCCACCCCCACAGAAGTATTTTTCACCATAGGTAAGAGGTAGGGCTTCATTAACATGCTATATCACACACAGTGACACCACATTTCACCCACAATTAATTCTAGCTAATCTCTCCCCTCAGGTTCCTGACAACTTCTCCTTATCCTCCACAGGATCCCATTTCAACCGGCAACAGCAACAGCAGCAGCAGCAGCACAGCCATGCTACCTCTTGCCGGCATTTCCAGTTAGGTCCTCAGGCCCCGCTGCCCATGGACTTCCCCATGCCCCACCCAGGGCAGCCACAGTCGAGCATTAACCCCCACTTGGCCCCTCCTGGCCACCAGCATGGCCCTCCGCTCCACCCGCCCCTCAACCCCTTGCCCGCTCCCCAATTCCAGGACATCCCTGCCCCTCCCTTCCTACCTCAGGCATTACACCAGCAATACCTCCTCCAGCAGCAGATCCTCGAGGCCCAGCACCGACACATCCTGCCACCCTCCAGGTATCCACACAGCTCAGCACAACAGAAAAACTTCATTGTTCAAACACAAACTCTTCCCAGTGACTATGTATCTAAGGTCACTTCTTTTATTGTGTTTGTATTAGTAGACGCACCCCAGAGAGAGTTCCTCACCAGCCCCACAGACTGCGGCCCAGCTACGAGTTTGCCCCCCCCCTTCACGTCCCTCCTCAGCCTGTGGTGCAACAGCCCCGCTACTTGGCTGAAGGCACAGACTGGTAAGAAATGCATTACCATGTGCACTCAGGCAGAAACAATACCAGATATTGTTTATTTGTTGGAACAGTTAACTGCATTGATGTAGGTTTAGATTTATTGCCAACAGAAACTGATGATAAAACATGATGTAATACTCACTTTTCTGCTGATGATACTCGTTGAACTTAATTCGGACAAGACATCTTATTTATTCAACAGCATCATAACACTATTTTAGTCCACCCCGCTAAATTTTAGGTGCAGTTGAGTTTAAGTCAAGACCAAAACAAAGGTTTTAAGGCCAAGCTGAAAACTAACAGAGAAAAACAGCTCCTGTTTGACACCAAAATAAGCAATGAACCGTGGGATCTTTCTGCCAGTTGTAACATTATTTTATAATGTATTTCCTAAGGTTTAATGTTCTGTCAGCAGCTATATTTGAGACACTTAAAGTCTCAAAGACAAGTTAATTATGTGACATGATAGAGAGAAACAAAATTAGAGAAAGATAAGAGGAGCACAAAAATGCATATGCAAAGAAAAAAATTGGACAGTGAGCAGAAAGTGATTGGCAAAACATGAAGATAGTCCTGATATTTCCAGAGTTAAAAGTAGAAATATATGAGGTGAACAGTCCTTGTTCTTGATAATCGTTCTAATGAAAGTGTCCTAGCAAGCATTACTAGTAAGGTAATAAACTATTTAGACCACGTAAAAAGCTATTAAGAAGCAGCTCCCCTGACACAGGGCCATTAGCTAGTAATGAAAGTAATGACAGTAATTGCTGGAAAAACTGAGACTACAAGAAGCTAAACTAGATGCGAAAAGTGGACATGATTCAGAATTAAAAATGAAGACACTGGAAATGGGGAGTGCATGAATGATGGAAATATATTTTTTTCTCCCTAACAGTGTTTTTCCCTTTTTACTAGTTAATGTTACAACTATAATGAAAATTTAAGTGAGAGAAAAAAAGATAAAAAACAGAATTATAATAAATCAAACTAGACACGAGACAAATACAAGACCAAATGTTAGTGAAGAGGGAATTCAAGGTGGAGTCAAGCACTGCAGCTCCACATCACACATAGCCAAAGTCAGTGATTCCTAACTAGTGATACATGAACCCCAGGGGTAGTGCAATTACTGGAGAGTATGTGAAAAGGCTGTGGAATACCTGAGCTAATTTGAAAAATAGAAATTAGAATAGAAACACACTTACATGTGTGTATTTAGTAGGAAAATAAACACAGAAATAGGATGGGAAATTGATGTGAATATGTATACAACATGCATACAGACTGCACAGCACACACCTCCACCAACATGAGTCACATACAACACCTGAGCACTACCTGCTCATCTGCTGTTGACAGGGTGCGAAATGTAATTAGCATAAGAACAGAAGAGTCCAAACAAGGTGCGAAAACAAGTGGATAAATATGCAAATTCAAACTTGTCCAACAGTGTTAAAAAAATGAAAAAGGAGACCAACCCAAAACACAAGCAGTACTAGGATCAACATGCCTTGCATAAAAAAAAACATTTTACTTGTGTATATTTAATAATATAAAACAACATCTAGTTTAAAATGAATGTAAGTGAATACACTGTGGACATGATAGTCTGTTTATGAAGTCTTCTATCAGGGCTTTGGGGCTATGTTATATGTAAAAGGTTGGGAAATACAGGTTTAGATAATTCAGCGTGTAGAAATCCACATATCACAAAATGTGTGAAAAAAACGTGTGTCACTGAGCGCCTTGTTCTTCGTTTTTTTGTTCAGGGATTTAAGTGTAGATGCTGGACTGCCCCCTCACCAGTACCACATTCACCCGCTGCCGCAGCACTATCAGCACTACTTGACCTCTCCAAGGATGCACCACTTCCCAAGAAACAATGCCTCAACACAAGTGGTAAGCCCACCGCTCCGACCCCACCTCAGTGCAATCATTCATGCTCATCTCTTTGTGAACTCCCAGCGATCCTCCTCTGAGTTTCCAAGATTAATCTCAGCAACAAGGGTTGACCTGTGGTCCTGTTTCTCTGATTTCCTTTACAATGCTAATGCTAGCTTCTTTTTTATCTGTCATGTCCCAGGTTGTCCATGAGATCAGAAACTACCCATATCCCCAGCTGCACTTGCTGGCTCTGCAGAGTCTCAACCCCTCCCGCCATGCGTCCGCTGTTAGAGAGAGCTACGAGGTTGGTGCCACTACTTCCCTCCTCAGCAGACACACCAGTCTACACTAATTTATCATTGTTTCTCTGTGACCAATGATCTGGACAGGCTCGAGTGTGTAACTGATTTTCTTATTTCCAATTACTCCCGGCCTCCAGATGCCTCAAACGGCCCAGCTGCCTTTAATCTCATGACATTTATTTTCATTTGAACGATGCAGTTGTTTTTTTTGAGAGGCTCTTTCTTGTTCCTCGAAGCACCTGTTTTATTGTTTTACATCAATAATATTGCACATTTCTTTGATTTCTGCATTAAATTTTTTTTTCTCAGATTCACCTGAAACATGTTCATGTCTTGCTTGCTTTGTAGGAGCTTTTGCAGCTGGAGGACAGGCTGGGCAGTGTAAACCGTGGAGCGGTCCAAACCACCATAGAGAGATTCACTTTCCCCCATAAGTATAAAAAGGTAAGACTGGAGGCTTTTTTTACGTACTGGCTAGAGTATGTGAAATATGTTTTTGTTGTGGTCTTGTGCCAATGGCAGAAGAAGTACTTAAATCCTTTACTAATTACATATAAAAGTCCTGCATGGCAAATGCTACTTGTGTAAAAAGTACATACATGTTAGCAGCAATTTTTACTTAATGTATAAATAAGTAAAGAAAGAAATTGCTAATTTCTCTTGATTTGTATGATGTTTGATGTCATTATATTGATTAATACTGAAGCATCAGTTTTAGAGGAGCATGTTACTGTTGTGTCAGCTGGAGGCAGAGCTAATTTACACTACTTTATATATAGTTTAGTTCAGTGGTTCCCAACCAAAACTTCAGGCCCTTCCAAAGTGTCACCAGATAAATCTGAGCGCTTATGAGATGATTAATGGGAAAGGAAAGAAGAAAAAATAAAGCAATGATACACAGATCTGTTTTCAGCTTTTTACTTTTTCTCTAATCTTTGATTTTTGGTGAAATATTGGATCATTTGAACATTTACTGAAATGAAACCTTTTGAGAAATTTAGAGGGAAAAATCTGTTTGGTGGACAGACAAAAAAAGTTGGTAACCATTGGTGTTGTCAATTTTTATTTTATTTTATTTTTTAAAAAGCTTGATGCATTATCCATTTTGTCAAATTTCCATCTGAAAGGTAATTAAATAAATAGTGAAAAAAGTACAATATTTCCCTCTAAAATGGAAATAGAAATTTAAGTACATCAAAATTGTACATAAATAAATCTATTCAGTTACTTCCCACCACTGTCTGGTAAAAAGTGTTGGGCATGAAAGAAATCGCATTAGGTGTGAAAGAGCGGAATAGAAAAGGGTCGAAAGGATCAAAGAGGGAAGAGTGTATACTGTATGTGTGTAGGGGGGATCACGACTCTTACAGCAGTTCAAAGGTCAAACAAATTTTTGTTGGCAGATTAGTGAGACAGGTCTGTAGTGTGCACAATCCAAGGCAAGGGATGACTCATCCGGCTGTCTGCAGATATGTGCGTGCAATGAATTTTAAAAACTGTCTATACTGAATATGACCCCAATACTTGGGGAAAGAGTGTCAGATCATTTGGCACAGAGTGAGTGAGAAGTAATTTAGTCTTCTCCATCTTATTTTTTTCTTCTGAGAAGCAGCATTAGGTGACTGTTTTTTTTCCCCTTGTCTGGGCTGACTCAGAGGCACCCGTGGCGTAAACATAACACGCAGCAGCACAACTCACTTTTAATAATTAAAGTCAGTTTGCCTCAGCATTGTGCTCTCTGCAGAGAATACCCCAGGACCTGAAGATGTGTCTTGAAGATGAGGAGCTGGACACTGATGAGAAGTGCACCATCTGTCTGTCAATGTTGGAGGACGGAGAGGATGTCAGGTACATGTCAGACTTTGCTTTTTTTTTTCCAATGGGGAAAATATTTGTTGTCCACATGTGAATGTAATTGTGTTTTGTGTTAATTCTTTGTCTCCTGGGTCTGGATTATTTTTGTAAATCTGTTGGTGACTCCTGGGTCTACCTCTGTATTTCTAGCCTGGTGAGCTTTTGGATGGATATTATGGAATGTCTCATTTGCTTATAGTATTTGTTTTTGCAGCCGGCTTCTACAATGCAGTGGATTTGACACGATGATGTGACCAATCTTTACACTGACATCCTTGTGTCTCCTCAGACAACACTTTCCCTGCTAATTAGACCTCAGGGATACCACTCCATGTTGCATACTTTATATAACTCCTCAGACTAGATGCACTTAATCCTGAGTCTAAGCAGTTTTTAACCCTAAATTGGTTCTGCCACATAAGTTCAAAGCATCAGGTTTTGAAATCCTATCACAGGATTTTCTTGAAAATACTTCTCAAAGGCAACATTAGCATTTCACAAAATCTAATCATGCGTGTCCAGTGTTGTGATCTGCCTAACTGGCAAAGTGACAGAGTATTTTATCTTTGTCTCAAGGAATAAGATGGACTAACTAACAAAGTAGTTGTTGTTAAGGGTTGAGATTGTCTGGTTATATGAAAATGGATGAAGAAAATGGATCAGAGATGCATTTAGGGTTTGGTTATGCTTACAGCAGACTCAAAATCTCAGAGGTATGCTGTCATACTTTATCTTTATACTATTCAAAGCCTGTAAAACATATTGCTTATGCAGCTTGTTACAGTGGGAATACAAAACTTCTCAATTTGTCCAAGAATTCATTGTACATGCTTTTTGGAAAGTTTGTCTGCATGTCTTTGTTTTTTTTTTTTTTTTTTTTTTTTTTTGTCCTTACAAAGTACTTTATCTTTGGTTTTGATAAATGTTTTTAAAATACAGGTCATTGTTATTCAGGCTTTTGAAGGTTAATTTAAGAAGACACGCATTTGGTGCTGTTCACACATAGTGGCACTAGAATGTGTTAGAAAATAGTTGTGTTAATAAGTGGACGGCTGTAAATAAATCATTGTGTAAATACTCATAATACTCATATACATGATCATACATATTTTTAAAGGTAATAAAGGCCTCCTGTCATAAAGTTTTCTGTTCCTAAAGGACAGAATATTAATGTGCACATTACATTGCTGAAGTCCAAACCGCACAATAGGACTGGGCAGTATATCAATATGATATTCATATTGGTATATGAGACTGGGTATCATCTTAGATTTTGGATATTGTAATATTATGATAAGAAACAAGTGTTGTCTTTTCATGGTTTTATAGGCTACATTACGGTAAATTGTGCTATTATTTGCCTTTTCCCAGTTATTCATTAAAATCACATTAGTGGTGATTATTATCAAACTTATGTTAATATTCACAATATCAGTATCGAGGCATTTCTTTAAAAATATTGTGATATTTGCTATTTTCCATAGTGCCCAGGCCTACTACACAAATAAAACAAAATGTGAGTTGTAAAGCGAAATATGATGACAAGGTCACTTGAGATGATTTCTGATGTCAAATGTGAACCTCATTCAGACTCAACTGCATCTATTCTCGCTCTTTTATTTTTTTAATTGATTAAATCAGTTTATCTGAGAAATTTAAGAAAATTTTGAAAAATGCTGAGTCAAAGGTGACATATAGTATTCAAATACTAGCCTGGTGTAATGTCAGGACCAAGTGTTTTGATGATGAACACATTTACTGATCAGCTGGTGATGTCAGTGACTTCTCACCATGCTGCAAGAAATGTGCTGCTCACACTGCAGAAAACATCTTCTACATCTTCCAGTGTAGATATATAACTACTCAGAGTTCGTTGCATATAGTCAACAGTCAAATGTTGATTAGTAAAGTTAGTAAGACCTCCTGCCATGTTTTTTGATTCAGCTGAGTTTCACTAGTCTCTCATGTGGCCTGATTACATTGTTCGAACAATCAGACTGGCTATGTAACACTAATGGGGTTAAAACTTAATCCATCTATACGATAAGGCATATATTAAAATATCAGTCTCTGGACAATCAACATTGGCTTATTCAACTGAAAATGGATTTAAATTGGAAAATCATTTTGGAGGTGCATAAAATGTTATCTGACTGATACATTTGTACTGTATTCATTTCAAACCCTGACTCCAACTATTTTGTCTCTTTAGGAGATTACCCTGCATGCACCTCTTCCACCAAGCATGCGTGGACCAGTGGCTGGCTACCAGCAGGAAATGCCCCATATGCAGAGTGGACATTGAGACCCAGCTGACCCCCGACAGTTGATAACTGCTGTCGATTCCTGCAGCTTTGGATCTGATCTCGTGATTCTCCATCGCCTCCCCCTCCTCTCTCTCTAGTGTGGAGGGGGGAGCTCTGCCAAACACCCCTCTTCCCTTCTGCATCACTCAATGAGCCTGCCTTCTGAGACAGCTGTGACAGAGGGATCAACAAAGCACATTCACCTACAACACAGCGAGGGATGGGGTTGAGGCGTAGATAGGTGGCTGGACTGAAGGTTGGTTGAATGGACTTACTGGATGTAAAAGGTAGGAGTGGACACATATGAACAGATGTGCTGAGGCTTCACACGATCCTGTCCGACTGTGCACATTTCTACATACAGCTACCAAGAGAGGACACTCTGACTACCAACCTCCCCAGCTTGTGTGGCGTATTAAGGCCATTCCTCTGCCACTATATCTAAACCCCTTCCCAGGCCTGTGAAAAATCCTTTAAGCTGCACTCTGCCCAAGCCCTCAGCACATCTGTACAGAACATTATCAAATGATTAGCATGAGGTTGTTTGGTGTGAACCCTTGTAGCTGAACGCTTGTGGTGTAATGGAGTATAGTACTGAATAAGTATTTACAGAGTAACAGTGTTGTGTAGCAAGCAAAAGCCTTTTCGCTTTGAGAAATATGTTTGTGAAAAATAAACCTACAGAGAGGGTGAATACAGCTCTAAACAGTGAGAATTATCAGCGTGTTAAATCTCCATAGATCGGCGACAAGGAGAGAGCTAGTTTGTGTGTAAAAAAGCCAAAAACCCCTCGTTCTTGTCTATCATGGTTTTGGATTTACAGTTAGTAGATGCCATCAGAGTTGATGCTAAACCCGCTAACTGCAGGCATGGCTTCCCGTGATCTGTGTAGTGTCGTAGTCAGGCCTCTATAATCTAGGGCAGAGGCCTGAGATGTGCATGCTGTATGGCAGGCTTGGGCTGTGTTGTTATTGTGGAGCAGTAGAAACAGGGACTGTGTCTGTGCATGTGAACCATATACTATGACTCCGATGATCCCACTCATTCATAGAGGAGGACAAGAATGCACCAAGAAAAAAACAAAACCCTTTTCCCCCACCTCCCTTCTTTACACCTCCTCCCCACTCATCCCGAGTAGACCAAAGTTGCCCTTAGACACCGATCTCAGACCACTGTAGCATTTTCTCTCCTGACATTAGGATTCAAAGAGCTGCTAGCAGGTCTGTGTCTAACAGCAACTCCTCAATATGGCCTCATTCATGGCATGATCATGGGAGGCCGGCATGGGCTTGAGGATGCAGTGCCTGAGTCTTGCCATTAGAGTGAGTAAAATCTGACATTTGTATTACCTTTTACCAGAACCTTATTGCCTATCGAACAAGCACATGTGATTTCTATATACAGTGAATTGCCTCTGTTGTGTATCAGCTCCTTTTTCATTTCAATCTAAGTTGATAAAAGACTGTCCGGTGTTACAGGGAAAATACAAAACTAGTTTGCCTGTGATATGTGTTAGAATGTGTATGATTGCCCCCCCCACCCCCCCACCTCCCCCATGGTAGTAGTGTATGGTATTGCTAGAACAACTGTGATATGTTCAGTGATAGAAGCCGTTTTCTCTATATCATGCATGAAACATGTCGGCGTAGTTCACTTGAAGGAGGGTGAAAGGGAGAAAAAGCCATCCATTTGAAAAATACCAAACAATTGTTCTTAACATTAAGTTCTCAAATTTTATTTCAGTTGTCTTTTTTCTGCCATATGTTTTGTTTTGTTTTTGTTATCGTTTTTTCATTTTACTATTTAATTTTTTTTTAGCTCACATGCCAATTTGGACATGGTACTAATATGCCGAGTCCTTGTCCATTTTTAACCATAGTGAAGAAAAAGCTGCAGTGCTGCAAAAACATATTTATTGTTGTTCTAATGTAGCTTGTGTTTTGTAAATGCACTATAATATGGAGTTGCCTGAGTTTTTGGTTTGGTGGTGTGGGTTCTTCTTGTCCTAGATTTTGTGTTTCTATTCAGTTCCAAGTATTTTTCATGCTTCTTTGTGTATTATTGGAGGGTAACTTGACTGTTTGTGTTGCGTTTTTATTTTCTCTTTATGTATGAAACCTCCATCCAAAAAACTACAGATGGATGAAAATGGAGGTTTGCTAGTTCACATAGAATGCTGTGATTAAAGATGCCTTAAGTATTTAACAATCATTATTTATTACTAACTGTAGCTAGCTAGCTATTGTGGTGGAATATTTAATGTCTCTATCTCATAACTTTGCAATTTAATCAATATATTTATTTAAAATAACACAAAATATTAAAAAAAAGAATACCTCATTATGCATTGGTCGGTGGGGATGCTTTTGCATGCCGTCTGTGTTTTTTTTTTCAAAGGAGAAAAAAAAGAAACTTGTTGAAAAATTGACTGGGGTTATTCCCAACACATTTTCTAGCCAGCATGGTGCTGTTGATCTGGATTACATTCCATTCATTTCATCTCTTGAGTTTATCTTTTCAATTTTTTTTAATTTTTTTTAATACTTGTTTCTTTTACATACAATCCCTGCTTTGGTCCAAAGTTGACAACAGGGCACAACCCTGTTTTGTTTTTTTTGTCTTAGTACAATTAGCTCGCTTTCGTTATGATACTGCTTTATTTCTCATAATCAGTTATATTTAATTTTATGTATTTGTTTTAAACTGACCATGTTCATGATATTCCATCATATCTGGATCTCAATTTAGTGCTTATTACTTTAAGGCCCACATAATGAGCGGTATTATTTGTTATTATGTATTGCTGGCAATTGCTTTTTGTGGGATTTTGGGAAGTATCTAACATGCTAACTTGAGCCATTGATCTTATTGAGCAAATTTCTGGTGTACTGTGGTTATACAATATAGATAGCGTGTTTTACACCTGGGTATAAGCTAACTACGTTTTCGGTGTGCATTTCTTATTAATACTCTACTAATCCTGCAAATGATTATAACATGGATTGGAATGAAGCTGGCTGGTCTTACTATTATCATTATAATTATTATTATCATCATTATTATTATTGTTATTATTATTTCATTTCGTGCTCTCACTGGCCTTACCCCATGTCCTCCACAGTGTACCCCATTACTCCAGAGCGAACTGGACAGTAGCCATAGTATTAACTCAAGCTCATGAACCGGAATGAACAGTAGAACTTAAAGCACAAGCTTTTTAATGCATGTCCTTCTCAGGTTTTCCTATGTGTATGTGGGAGTAGCTCTGTAGATGTGTTTAATATGATGCTGTACCTTCTTGAATATTTCAGATGTTTCTTTGCTGCTGAAAAAATGTTGATTATTAACCTGCCAGTGAAAAAGGGAAGTGGCCATCTTTGTACAACACACTGCTGTTTTGCTGTAACCGCGCAATGTTTTATGATCTTGAGTATTTTATAGAAAAGTAGAAGTATGTATCAATAATATGAAAGCAATAGCTAAATCATAATGAAGAATAACATGATCAGTGAATATTGTGGAAAATCTTTAGATTCACTTTGGGTGGATTTTGTACTGTATTTATTACTAATGATGATGCAAAAAGTTGCATAGCTTAACCCAAACTGTTCTGTCTCTTTTTTATTTATTGTCTTGTATATGATCTTTTTGTATGTGTTTTTCAAATAAACTGCCTAAAATGCTGAGAACAAATCTAATGTATTGTGTTTTATGGCATCTGCTGTATTTATTTACCATAAACATGCACTCTCCTATACACACATCATGTATCTGCTCTTACTGAATTTTCCTCCATTTTCTCCTCAGTAAAGGTTTTCTAAGGTATTTTTCCCTTATCTGCATCTAGGGCTTAAGAATAGAAGATGATGTCCTACTGTGCAGACCATGAGGCTCCCTGAAGGAAAATTGTGTTTAGTGATATTGGCTGATAAAGTAACAAACAAATATGCGATTCAAGTTCATAAACATCGTCCTTTTATTGCTTAGTACATACTTTGGTCACAATTATTAAAGCACAAATTTAACCTTATCAAAAATGCTTGTTAAAAAGTAAATATTGGCCGATAAATCATTATCCTAAAAAATCCAGACATTTTAATAATATTCCTAAACATATCCTGTACACTTGACTTGAGCTTGGAAATTTTATTGTTAAATAAACTTATTAAGCTGTCTTTTTTTTTTTTT
>JANJYP010032805.1:0-19932 GCA_024605115.1 Rastrelliger brachysoma
GTGTTGCCGTACCAGTTTATGTCTGAGGCGGCGATAGAGTATGTTACTCTATCTGGTAAGCAAGCAACAAAATCAACACGGCGCTAGTCAGTTAGCGCACCTTTACACATAGTCCTTTTAAGTAGTGCTAGTGGAAAAGCGCTGATAACAAGCTTTTTTACTAGGGCTAGTACTTTTTCAGTACCTGCTCTCCTCTGGTTCCAAGTGAGCTGAGCTGATATTAAATGTAATAGTTTTAAAATCACTGATACTCACCACGGTTTTCAGCCATGCTAGTAGCGTGGCTCTAGGGAAAGTACTGTCCTCTGATGTATCAGTCAGTGTGTCTATCCACCACATCCACACTACAATATCTTGACAACTTTGTGATGAATTGTTATGAAAGTTTATACAGACCTTCATAGTCCACACGGGATAAAGCAATGACTTTTTTTTTTCCTCTAGTGTCGCCATGACGAGATATTTAAGGTCCCATGTTTTCCCTGTTGATAATAAGCCCACCAGGGTCAAGAGGACACTCATAGAAGACATCAAAGTCTAGTGGGACACAGTCGTGCTTGTCTCAGAAAAAGGCACAGTGCTGATCTGACATTGCTGATCTCCTAATGTTTCCTGTGGGGCCTCATGAGACTGACTTCTTTAGATGGATTGCTGTGAAATTCAGTACAGGCTTTCATGCTCCCCAAAGGATGAATCATAATAACTCTGATCTCCTGACTTTAGCCTTTCTTAGCGCCATCATCTGGTCAAATTTTCTCCAAGATTCATAACCATTTTTCATTTTCAACATCCCATTTGCATACCCAGCACACTAAACTAACACAGTGAACACAGTATGTTAGCATGCTGTGAGTATTTCGATGAAATACAGCTTCAAAGAGCTGCTACCATGCCTATAGATTATTATTCTTGTTTATTTATGTTTTTCAGTTTTCCAAATTGCAGTTCACACAAAGAAATATTTATCAGGCAGAGAAACTAGATATGCTCTCACTATATGAACCCTCTGGGGTGTACAGATGCGCTAGTGCCTCCTATGTGATGTTTCTATTAAACATGCCTTTAAAAAGCGCCCTTAGGGTCTAAGTCAGTCAAGCTACATACTAAAGAGTCTGTTTTTTTCATCTTACAAACACATACACTATATATTACAGTATGCTAAGAAAATATTTTTGAATCATCACATTATCAGTATATACATTTTATAAAAAAAGAAGATCCAACACTATGTTTCTTGTTTTATCCACTAGTTGATGATAAATTCAGCAATAAAATGTTTATGGAGTCTCACAAAATTGACCCCTGCACCTTTTTATTATTGCGTTCTTTTATATTATAAGTTAAAAAAAGAAAAAAAAAGCTTTCCACCGGTGTGTTTGTAATTGTTTTTCTGTCCCTTTCAGTGGTTTCCCAGCAACAGCCAGGTTGAAGAGGCCTTTAACAGACATGAAATCAAGTCAGTTCAATAAAATCATTTGCTGTTAAAAATGACAGTTTTACTGTTATTATTAGCACCTTTTTAGCACCTTATTAGCACTAGAAATGTTAATTAAAAAAAAAAAATAATAATTGTACAGTAGTCCCTCGTTTATCGCAGGAGTTGCGTTCTAAAAATAACCTGCAATAGGTGAAATCCTTGAAGTAGTCAGCTTTATTTTTTTACAATAGGGTATATACACACATCCACTTCTTCCTGAACTTGAGATTGCTCCTGGTTTCCTGTCTTACATTATTGGACAAACTGATTAATCCAGGTGTGTCTGACCTCACAACTATGGTCAGACACACCTGGATTAATCAGTTTGTCCAATTATGTAAGACAGGAAACCAGGAGCAACTCCAAATTCAGGAAGTAGTGGATGTGTGCATATAGCCCATTATTATAAATGTTAGGTTGTAAACCCCTCACTACACACTTTATACACTTTTCTCAGACAGGCATTAATATTTTCCCACATTTCTCTCTTGTTTAAACACTCTCAAAGTGTTGGGTGTGACCGCAGGTGCCTTTGTCTGTACAGAACGTACTGTAAAAAAAAAAAAAAAAAAGCATGCAAAATCGCACTAAAAAAATCTGCAAAACTGCAAGGTCGCGAAAGATGAACTGCATTATAGCACCTATAGGGACCGCTTTTTTCACTTCTTAACGCTTTGTTTTTATTATAACCTGCTACATGCTGTCAATCATTTGATGCATCTCTATTCACAAACACACCAAAGACCGAGACACTAGAAGGTTAATAAAAACCAGGCCAGTTACTTGTATAGAGATTGTTTAAATGTGATCTGTTCATTTGGCAGCTACACTGACCCAGACGTGAGAATAATACAATAATGTATATATTTTTAAAAAGTAGAAAATAAACCTCTACAAACTAACCCCTTTACAGCAGTGTAGGTGATGGGGAATAGACAAAAAAAAAAGAAAAAGCATACATATTTAACGCCTCTATGTTTGGAAATCTGTGGGATTACAGCATCTTTAAAATGATTGCGATGGCATTTTTTTTTCTTTCTTTGTAGTAAAGTGGGTCAGTGGTAAAAATTGCAACAGCTTATGAGTTGCTTTCAGGCTAGTGTCCTCATGTTGTATCTCACCCGCTTGCTGTTTTCTGATACTGACACTAGGGGGGGTAGGATGGGGGATAGGGTTTAACATAGTCATTTTCAAGCTCTTAGGTATTTTCAGACATTAGAGAGCTTCATCATTCGCTTCCCTCTTCAATATTACAGCACAGACACACTACACTGATGGAGCCTAGATGCTTAACTTTCATTTCACTCCACCGGTGTATTTTGCTTCACAATCTAAACTGACAACATGAGTCATCTGCCCAACGGCGTCTGATTACTGGAAGGCGTAGGTGGCACCTGGTGTCCTGTCTACATTCTGTCTGTCTTCTAACCTAAACCTGGCTGTCCTGGTGCATTAGGGATTTGAATGTGATCCATGACCTTTTTCTACATGTCATCCCTTCACGTGTCTCACATCCCTCATGTATCTCTCTCTCTGTCTAATAGAGCAAAACAACTGCTGTTTAGAGAGCTGCTTACAGATAATTTAGTGCACCTCCACCATTTAAAAAAAAAAAAAAAACCCAACACAGATATAAACCTTTAACGTACTCCCTATTGTCTCAGATTTATTCCTGACAAACATATGCAGCTTTTATTTATAGAGCTGCAAATATCTGTGACTCACCTGAGTACAGTTTGTTACAGAGTTTGCTTGAAATCTTCAACTTTACCAGGCTAATTGTGTTCAGTAGGAACAACGTGTTAGCAAAGACCTCAAAGTTTGTCCCCTAGTGGCCCTTAAATTACACCATGTAAGAGTTGTTAGTGAAAACTAAGGGAGCCAGCAAGTTTCAAACCCACTTAAACTTTTTCCTCTTGGTATGAAGAGCATCTGGTGAATAAAACAAAGCAGTTGAATCTAGGGTCAGGATCATACAGAAACATATTGAATTCACTTCAAAACACAATAATAGGTCTGTTTTTCTGAATTTATGAGATGATTTTCAGAATCATTTTTCCTGTTTTTCTGATTTGTTTTGTTGAATTTTTTTTAAAAAACCCACCAAACTACAAGTTTTTCTTTTTCTGGCATGACAAAAATGTGCTTCTGTAGGATTAGGAGCAGTAATGGTAGGTTAAATGTTACTTGCAGGGGGGAGCTCTTCACAGGAAATAGAAGTATTTGGAAAAACAGAAAATGATTATTATTTTTTTTGAACCTGAAGAAAAGAAGAAAAAAATATTCAGAAAAAAATTGGAATTTATCTCATTAATTCAGAAAAATAGAAAAAAAATATTCTGAAAAACAGGAAATGTATCTTGTTAAAATTAGAAAAACAGGAAATATTCTAAGAAAGAGGGGAAATAATCTTGTTCATTCAGAAAAACAGAAAAAAAGCTGTTCTGAAAAACAGTAAAATGCTGTCAGATTCAGAAAAAAAACTGCTTTTTTTAAGTGAATACAATATCAAAGCGTGCAGCTACTGTATGAACTTGGCGGGATAACACTGGTGCGTGTTTGTGTGTGGCTTCCGTGTCTCTGCGTTGTCAAACCTTTGCGTTACAACCTCCTGACACACAAAAAGCATGAATGATTGAAGAGTAAAAGAAAAAAAAAGAAAAGAAATGAATGGCACATGCAAAGCTAATTCAACATCTAGTAGACCCATCATCCCTGTGTCTCTCCCTGCTTTTCCCTGTTGGTAATAAGAGCTCCAGACTACTGCTTAAAGTATTCACGGAGGAGAGATAAGCCCTTTTTGCTTCGGAGGAAAGAAAAAAAAAAAAAAAACTCATGCAATGATAAACAGCTGCTGGAGAAAAAAAATTCCTCAACAGAGTGAGAGAAAAGGCTTATGTTTATGATTTCTCAAAACAACTTTATTTCTGACCTCTCCATAATCCCCAGAAAGTCTTTCAATTAGAGAATAGCTGAGATTCCCCCTATTACTGAGCGCAGTGCTCCCAGACAGACTGGGGAGAGAGGGAGATAATTGGCCAATAAAAATGTAAATAGGGTGGTGGAGCAAACCAGCATGTGATGTGGAAGAGAGAGGAGGAGGTGGGGCGGTGGTGGAGGATGGATGGGAGGGTTTGGGATAATCCACTGTGACAGGTTGTGTTGATTTTGTTGCTTGCTAATTGGATGCTCACCGAGTTCTTTTCAGCGCAAATACCATAATACCACACAGACGTGATTATTGACGGCAACAAAATGAGATGAGGGAGGTCCAGAGTTAGAAAGCCAAAACCTTTTTAGATGGGACACCCTCACACATACACACACCCACCCCCACACCGCCTCCTAACCTTCCCACCTAACCTCCAGGATGATGGGTTTTGGATAACAGGTGAAACACTATGGAATGACATGATTTCATTTGTTTGGATAAAAGTTCAAAGTAGGGTTAGACCTGTAATTGGATTTGACAGCAGGCGATACAGGGTTTTAATTAAAAATATGATATCATCTAGTGTAGTCTGGCTCCAACAAGATGGAAGTGGATTCATGCAGTGTGCAAAATTACATGTTTATTGTAGAATGTATCAAAGCGCCACATAAAATATCCAATAGACAGCTTTAGAAATATTCACAACAGATTTAATGATGCTGTATTGTTATGTTTTATCTTATTCCATATGTAATATTCTCTAATCAACTTTGATTCCAGCTACAGAAAGGAGCTCTTAGCAAAAAAAACAAACCTCCAAACAGCAGACAGCTAAAGTAACTGGTGAAGATAGCACACCATTTAGTGGCTAAAGAGCTAGATACCTTTCTTAAGAGTAAGGAGAACAAAACATAGTACAAAGGAGAGTGAGTCCTATGCTGTGTTTCAAATCACATACTTCTACAGTATGCTGTGTTCACTCTGTACTAACACGGCTGTTGCGCACTATTGAAAAATGACAATTGGCTAGTTAGCGAGCTACCAATAGCATTTGTGGTATCAAATCATTACAGATTGCTAAATTAACCCAAGCAGCCCACTGATGGCTTATGTGTGACAATAGTATGGTGGTACCTAGTGTGGAAAAACATGTATAGTTTACATTTTTATAACGCAGTAATGTTCACCATAGTTACAATGTCCTCAGCTGCCTGTTTGAAAAGTGGTCCCATCCCTACATACTGACCATTGAAGGTGAGAAGTGTCCTTAGTTCCACACTCAACTTTTTGACCATGCACCATGCAGGTATGCATACTGCACTCCATACTGCACTTTCACACTTAATGATAATAAAAATAGTAATAATAATAAACTTATTTATATAGCACTTTTTAAAAAAACAAGTTTTCAAAGTGCATCACAAACATAAAAAAAAATATGTACAAATATGAACACAGGTCATTTGCATATCAAAATAATTACAATAAAATCAAGAAATAAATAGACAATGAATAAATTAACCTTTCTCAACAATAAAAGAAACACAGGTCAACATGAACTCATTAGTTAAAAGCTAACCTATAAGAACAAGTTCTTCTCAGTGTGAGCACACTCAAAATATTTAAGTGTAAGTACAGAGGTATGAGATATGAGACATAGCATTGGATTTACATCAATGAGGTCATCAGAATCAAGACTCCAGAATAAATGCTAATGTTGTTCTGTGTCTGTTAGCAGTACAACCAGACAGTTGTTTGCTTACAGCTAGCTCTGTACTTTAGACAGAAACATGAAAGTGTTATCAAACTTCTTAACTCGGCCTCGGCAAGAACACATTTAAACTGCAACAAAATATTTCTTTTAAAACTGTATTACTACAATGTTTGACTTTATTAACAGACCTCCACAATGAAGTTGACATCACACATCTCTGAAGTTAGCCGTCAGCAAAAAAGTTTACTTTTTGCTGACACAGCAACATTAAAATTCCTTTGGAAATATTCAGTCTGACAAAGTATTCAATTCCCTTCAAGAAAACTATATTTTGGTTTTCAGCTACTTCAGAGAAATATGTGTGTAGTTTCGAAATGCTTCACAATGTTTGCTACTGCTTACATTTGGTCTATCTGAGCTTTTTTGCATAAAACAAATGGCAGATGAACACATGATTGATGACAGTGCTGAGGCAATACCAAACAGTTACTTTATGAGTCAGAAAACCAAAATAATGAGCTAAAACATGTCTGAAAAGCTGGGAGTGACTGCTGATTAAGGTGTTTTATTTCAATCATTGGTAATGCAATATATTGATGAGTGCAGCCTTTAATACTATTCTCATCACTTTCCCTCTAAAAGTGTAAAATTCTGAATAATTGGATTGGTATTTGACATGCAAATGATCAAAATCTAAAATAGCAAATCATCATGATTTGAGAAGAAAACAAAAGAACCAAACCAAGACAAACCTCCAAAACTAGACACTGACACAAATGGAAAGAAAGCAGAGGGCAGACAAATCAATTCCAAATCCATTGTCTATTTTCAAAATTGGACAGTGTATTATTTTCTCATTTCATGAAAAGTAGATAGAGCAAAATGGGTAAACACAAAATAGAAAAACCTTTCAGAAAGGCAGGAGTAAATTAGTTTTTTTTCCCCAAACACCCTTTGGAATGACATTCGATGTTGTTAGGAAATAACAAGCTGAGGATTTAGTTTAGTGTATATGTATGTTTGCTCATGTACAAATGTGCAAATGTGTGTTAAGGCCTTTGTCAGATGGAACGAGTTCTTCATTAGGTGGCGTGCCGAGGGAGAGCGTCAGTTTCTCTATTAGAATTCACTCGAGTAGCAGGATACGCTGCTGAACCTGCTTTGGTCACTAATCGTTTCTTGGTATTAACTCAAGCCTTCACATCTCACAGATCTCCCAGTATGCCACTTTGATATGTTTCATCACTCTGGAGAAACTGGCACACTTTGAAATCATATAGAAAAGGTGAACATTAGAGGAAAACATGTTTGGGGATAGAGAGACTGACAGGGTATTAAAGCAAGTACCAGTCCTTCACATATTCCCTTACAAAGGCATTGTAATCCTTCACAAAGTTCTGAAGAAATCCTTCCTGAATCAGAGGATCTTTTTTTAAAACCAGAACTCTCCTTTCTCTCATGTTACATTCACATTTCACTAGGGGCTTGTACATTTCAACCATTTGTTTTCAGATTTAGAATCACCATCCACACTTAATATTTTGAGTGTGTTCACATTGGGAAGTATTAGGAAATGCAGTGCACAATGAGTACCTGGATAGTGCATTCAAAAAGTTGAGTGTGTTATTATGGGCACTCATCCTCAATGGTTTCCATCTTGGCTATGTAGCAGAAGAGGAGAGACCACTTTTCAAACTTGAAATGGCAGCCGAGGACATTTTAACTACAGTATACATGTGTTTTATTTGCACTAAACACCACTATACTGTTGTCACATATAAGCTAACAGCAGGTTTATTGGGTTAATTTAACAGTCTATAAAGATTTGGTACTGTGAGCAATAATGCTAACACTAAATTGCTAACTAGCTAATTGTCATTTCCAGTAAGTGTGCAACAGCTGTATTCGATTTCAGACAACACTGATTTGTGGAATTTGCACACTAAGTACACAGTGCATAGTCTACCAACAGAAGTATATGATCTGAGACACAGGTTAGGTAGCCTGGCTAGTGCCCACTAGTGTTCCGCTTGATTATTTTTAAGCTACCACACAGTCAGGGAACTTTCAATACACTCTGGTTTTCTCCTGCTCAAAACTATGTGGTCCAATCAGCACTCAAGCTCCCTGTTTTTGATCAGCACTCACAAAGCTTGCATGGACTTTACCTAAGCGATACATTATGTGTTGTCATCGATTCCCCAAATTGAAACATTAAAGCCTGAACAAGAAGAATGAATAAAAAATTTTATCGACTCTCATAACGTACATAACAACCAAGCAGTAGCGATTGGTCGAAGCTGAAAATATCCCGCCCACCACGATGTAAATGCTTCCCAATAGAGAGTTTCCAGACACTTCCCACGGATAACCAGGCTACAGGTTTGGATAAAGTGCTCAGAATAATAGGAGGCGTCTACGTCAACATCTCCATGACAACCAAATAAATTCTATCTGTATTTGCTCATGAATAAGACAGTGGACCTTCAATTCAAACTGTTCAGTCATTGTTTGATTTTAACACATTCTTGAAAATAAATGGTATTAACAATAGAAAGAACAAGAAAAACATCTTAAACAAGATACAGCATCAAGATTCTTCCGTTCATCTGTTTACACTTATTATTCATACACTTACACAAAGAACTGAAGAGTATTGACAGGTTTAACCTTTAGCTCAATGTAAAAACAGGATTTTCTACTGTTTGTTAACAACACAAAGAGTGTACAGCCATGTGAGCAGATCTGTGAGAATGTATTCAGGCACAGCGGGGCTTTGAGCTGAATGCTAACAACACATTGACAATGTTAACCTGCCAAAGTTTAGCAGGTGTAGCACTACGCTGTGCCTTACACGCTTCACTTAAATCCATAAAACTGTGATAGCACATTCTACATAAGCATCTGTTGCTGACGTTTTTTTTTTTTTTTTTTGGCTCTTCCTTCCTGAAATCAAGGGACCATTGTTTTAAATATCACTGCCAATCACTTGTATTAAATCTGGCACTGTTATCATTATATAACTGCATAATGAGCTGGGTGAAAATTGAGATTTTGACAACCATAGCAACAGTAACTACCTGAGGCAGGTAATGCAGTAGCATCCTGGTCAACATCATTTCGTAGTGATATCACCAATTTATTGTGATGTCATCTATTTTGTTGTGTACATAGACGTCTTTATTATCATCCATTATCACATTGACAATAGTAAGGACACATCCAAGGCACACACAAATCTTATGTTGGAACGCATAGTAAACACTTGCTACTTAAAGGTTTCATAAAACAAAGACAGTGGCTAACCAAGTCCTACGAGAGCCGATTGCTGCCATTGAGGCACTCAAGAAAATCAATCTGTCTCTAGAGAAAACCAATAAGACTCTTTCCATTGATGATGTGAGGCACAACAGCCACCTTGAGGAGCTATTGATGGAAAATGAAAGCTTGTCAGGGAAAACAACTACCTCTTCCATGATAACAAGTTCCTACAAAAGGACAACAGGGCCCTTCAGTTGATGACTAAACGCCAAGGAGGAAGAGAGACTAAGACCATAAGACTTGATGGCCAGCTTGAAATGGAGCAAAAATAGTTCCATATGGAGAGACAAAGAAATTCACCTATTGGAAGCTCAAAGGCTTTGCAAAAATAAAGGTCTTCCAAAAAAAAAAAAGGATCTTGATGAGCAATGTGGATGATTTGTTAGCATCTGAAGCCTGAAAGTAGAGCTTCACTGGGTGTGGTCACTCCTGTTTTAATTTAGGACAATATAACATTATAATTTAAGTATCTTATATTAATATAAATAAGTGTATCTAAGTATGTTTATGGTTTCATTCAGTATATAGAGGATTGATTTGTCATCTTATTGGACTGTATATATCCATCAGCACTCTCCCCTAATGCCACCTTTCCAACATTTTAACTACAATCTCTGCTGTCTATAAAAACATCTCTCTCATGGACTGGCCTCATTCTGTCAGACAGGTGATGTCTAAGCAGTGGTGGTCTAGACTTGTGGGAAATGGCAGCTAAAAATCTAAATGTTCAATAAACAGTATTACATCTCATTTTTGAAAACTTATCATGCCTCTCTAGACATATTACATAAGTGACATACTGTTGAATAAAGTTATGTTTCGAGACTACTTTTTAGTATGCTAATGTTTTTTTCTTGTTTTTTTTTTTTTTTACTAATTTTAATGTGATTTGCTTTCTTACATCTGGAATAGAAGTTGTTTAACTTGAATTGCTGTACAGTATAGAAGCAAAAAATACTAAATCAGACACTGTAAACATACAAAGAATTTATTTTCTCGTGAGTAAATTGACAAAAGCATAGGAGTAGTAATAAGGTTTTGAAACTTGTAATGTCATATTGACTGTACAAGGGATATACAGACTGTACTATCAACAAATTAAATGTCTTAAGCAGACAAGTGCAACAATTAAATACCACATGCGACAAATAATTAAAATATTTAACAGTGAAGTGAAAAAAAAATATTAAAATGACAAAATATATTAAGCAACTCCAGTTTGATAATCCCATCTTCAATATGGCACACACTTGGCTGCTTTATTGGATGATGTGGCTCAATATCTCAGTATTAATTACTTTAATAAAGATGATTCACTATTAAATATCCTCAGCCACACATTCTTGGAAACACAAAATTAAAGGAGCATCTTCAAATTTTACAATCACAATGCCTGTTCAAGCCACTGAAGGTACACAAGTTAAAAGTAGAAAATTGAATACAACTGCTGCAAACCTAAACTTGCAAACCTCAATTTACACAGAACATGCACCATGCAGTATTTCACTATATTTTGGCACCTCACCTCAACTACCTATTGTGCCAATCCAGTGAATACAACTACAGGACTGAGATTTATGTTGCTTCCCACTTCTTCCCCAGCTTGCGCTCTATGCTGACCATGGTGCCATGTAAAACAGCACATCTGCAATTGCAACACATACATCTTTGGAAGAGCTGCAACAGAGAATCCCCATGAATAATATACTTTTGTGTTTCATGTGGAGGGGCATCACTGTTTCTAGAGACTAACTGAAAGAATATAGAAATACATGTGAAGAGAGTGAGGATGGGATAGAGAGCGAGACATCGAGATGACACTGGCTACACTCAGATTGTCTAGAAAAAAATATTTCACAGATACTTTTTTTTTTTTGGACTAATTATCTGTCTTGTTCACATATGTGGTTTAAGCACAATTATAAATCTAACCTCTATCTTACCTAGAATGAACAGTGCATGACATGGGGAGAACACTCTAAAACTACACAGAGAAGCCTGTGAATGGTTATAAACTCAGCCTCATTAATATACATTAAGGATATATTATTTGAACACACACACACAGACACACACAAGCAACAAGTCACATGTTAATTAAAGAACATTTAAACCATAAGCAGAAAGACATTAAAGATACAATCTTACTGATCATTAATCAAAGTGCTGTCATCAGGACAAAAGCTGGGATTATTTGTGGAGTAGTCCAAGTGGTGTCGAAATGGAGGATGAAGTGTACTGGGGTTAAGGTTCAGTCTTAAATAGCACAGATTGAAGGGATTCTCAAACACTAGTGCACACAATAAAGTTGTTGATATGCAAATTTACATATTTTTTCTACAGAACTGAACCTACTCTATACAGTACATCAAAGAGTGTGAGCATTGTGTCATCAAGTACTTTGGTAGCATGAATAACACCATTTCATCAGTGCTGATTGTTAAAACGGCATCCTCATTCGACATCAGCCTTCTCTGGCGCAACATTTTTGCCATCACCGCATTAATGAACAGTTGGTACGTTGTTTGTTGCAGATAAAAAAACCACAATGTGTTGCCTGTCCTCTTGTCTTCCAGTCCAAGGAAGTCCAACCACTGACTACAGACAGTTTAACAGTGGAATAGTTTGCTGTTGGGCTTTTGTGTAATCCACTACTAGTACAAGGGTGGATTAGTGTAATTTGGGTCATTGACTAATGTGGGACACCTAAGCTCCAATGCATTTATCATTCCTCTTTCTTTCTTTTTTTTTTTTTCAACATCAAAGTGAACATGATTGGTGTTGAATTCAAGCGTGGGTGTTATACTATAGAAATCATGTGACTTTGTGGTTATAATGTTATAAATAGGAGTTGGGAAATAGTCAGGAAAGTGACCCACATTACCCATATCCACCCATGCTATTTTAACCACACACAGGGTGAATTAGGGTACTGTGGGACACTTTTTGAGTGGACTTCACAAGGGGTACTTCCTGTGTGACTATTTTCCTGCCTTTATTGATGACATCATAACTACAAAGTCATAACATTTCTATTACATGACACCTCTACTTGAATTCAACGCCAACCATGTTCAATTTAATGCCATAAAAAAGATAAATGCACTTGAATTTGGGAGTCCCACATTAGTCAATGTCCCATATTACACCGATTCACCCTGATTAAGTTAGCGAAGTCAGTACAAGGAAAAAATACTTGACTAACTAGGTAACTACTGACTTTCACATTGTACATTAAAATAAATCTGTCTAATCAATGTGTATCCTGTAGATAAAACAATCTAGTCAATTCATAAGTTCATATAGCCTACACTTCAAAACCCTGCATAATCAACTGCTTTATCATTTTGTAAAATATCATTGTCATTGTAACTTGCCTATAATTGAATTATGTATAAATACAATTTTATTTTAATTCAAATTGGTGTAGGGACAGATTGCATTGAGATACATTATGATGCATTCAAGTGCAACTGAAGTATTAGGCGAAGATAATGAATTTCATACTTATGGCATTCAGACTTCATCAATCATTCATGAGTTTCATACTTGTGAGGCAAGATTGGTATAAAAGCAAAGCGATAAGATAATTCATATTTTTTTATGATGTGTTCATTCTATCAGGAAAATTAAATGTAAGTGAACACAACAGGCTATTAGAGCTCATTTTGAATATATTGTGACCTAAAAATGAAATTTTTGGAAATAAATCAAACTGAATAGACAGTGTCGAAGTAACTACTGGCAACAACATTTTTTGAAATTGGTCTAGTACTGAGAGAGTGAAAAACTGGGAAAGAGACTGTAATGGTACAAATGTCTGACAATATGGTGGAAAGAACCACACAGAGAAATAAAATGTTTTATTTTACCTTCCGTTGCATTTAGTGAGTTTATTATGGCGTCTAACCAAATCTCACACAAGCAGAAGTCTCAATCGGAATCTCATGAGAGTTGAATTGTTGGAGGAAGACGATGATGATGAGATGTAAGAGAGAGTTGGAGAAAGGACTGCTGAGGGGAGTTTGTTGTGTTGGAGTACAAAAAGCATAGCCTGGCTACCTTCTGTTTTTACATTGCTTCACTATGTGCAAAGCGTCTCAATCCTATTCATTGGGATACGTTTGCTTTCTGGTGAGCGGGATACTTTCTACTTCAACCAATTGCCAATAACATCTTTCTCCTCGATAAACTTTCTCAATCATTCTTCTTGTTCTGATTTTAACTCTTCAATTTTGTGATATATTGCCAACACAAAATATATAGTTTTGCTTAAATCCATCTCTTCAGCTTTGTGAGTGCTGCTCCAACTACACCAGACTTGAACGCTTGTTCAATGTCATCGCTTTTAGCCCTCCCTCTGTTCACTGATTGGCCTGCAGAGCTCAGAGCCAGCGGACTAGTATGTTGTAGCTAAACAATAATTGAGCAGAAACACTAGTCGGTGCTAGCCTGGCTACAGAAACTTAGCTAGTCTTTGAATATTTAGCTGATTTTAATGTAATGAGAGGGGGTCAAATTTGATAGCCACTCGGTTTTATTGGTGTAACATATATAAATGAAGAGCTCCTAGAAATTCAAGAGTGGTTGAGGAAAGAGAGTCTGCTGGTGTCCTTTGGCTGCTGTGCTGACAGTAGAGGAAGGTCTATTGTAAAGAGGTGGACCTGTTGCTGCCTGACATCAGATGTATCCAGGGAGTACACTTCGGACACTACATAGCACTGTGTCACCATGTCAGAGGACTGTGTTGGATACTTTCTTTCATGTACCCAAAATGAACAAGAAATGCCTTCCAAGACCACAGGGACCAAATGGGCAACTATCCAACCACCTAACATGTTTACATGCGTGTAATCTATTTACCTGCAAATGTCTCTGATTGATGAGTAGTTCCTGTTGCATAATTTAATTTTGCTTTACAAATCAACTTGACCCTCTCCTCTCCTCCAGTCAGTACAAAAGTGTGGCATACCATGTGGTGCTGGAGTGGGCACTCGATGGTGAGCGCCTTGGTTGTGGCAATAGAAGAGTGTTACCTAGCTGCCATCAGAAGCAGGCACCCCTCCCTTACCGGTACTTACGTTGGGTTCAAGGAGGCAGAGAACATGTTCAGAATTATTTCATGTAATTACATACACACACCTATCCCATGAGTGACTCTTCAATTACTGTACTTTTGACTCCACTGTCGAGCAGCCTGTTGAAGCCGTTCCATCTTTTATAACAGCAGAACATCTGTCTTCCATTACACATCTTTGAATACAGTCACTCTAAATGCAAATACCATTTCCTCCACTGAGTTACAGTAGTTTCTAGGAGGCATAAGTTATTGTCAGAATTTTGTATTTCTACCTACCTTTGATCTTTTTTGGTGGGGAGGAAGGGGCGGTTCATGAGATCATAACGATGCTTGGTGTGTTTATAGATGGACCTTACAACCCATGGCGTAAGGATTCTTTAAAAAACATATTTGTGTCTAGTTCACCATTACTCTGCTGTCCGTGAATGTGTAATTTTAGGTGAATACAGTTTTTGTATCAGGACATGGAGTTGAACACAATACTGGTATATAAAGAGATTTTTCTACATTATCATGAGTGCTCACAGATTCAGAATGACTGCTTGTCTCTTCCTGTATTCATACACCACAGCATCACAGTAGCTTGCATTAATGTCTTGCAATGAACACCATGAATAGTCAAGAAGATTTTTTTTGTTTGTTTTCCTTACATCGGTCTTGTATGAATCTCTCCAGGTTCAATGCAAAGTATCATCTTTATCTGTATTACACAGTAGATATTAGATGTTTCATAGATTACAATATTTCCACTCTTCACGAATACCACTCTCTATCTCATCAAACATGTTGTTGAGTTCTGCATGTAATATCTTATAGTAACTAATATCTCAAAGCTCAGTGAAAGCACCACACCAGCTAGTATGATTTGTACATACATTCAAGAGAATGAAATTTGGAACCATTTTTAAGTGATTTGATTTTGCCAGTTCATACCCTGCAAGTAACCATAAAGACAGGTCCTATGGAAACCCATCACCTTCAATCACTGCAGTCCTGGAATCTTCTGTAACTTAGAGCATAACTATGACTTTGCAGATATGGTCATGTTGAATTACTTTGACCAATATAAACTACTGTAACACAGGACATTACGATGAATATAATGATCCCTTTGATCAAGACATGACGCCCACTTGTCCATTTAGTCAGGTCTATTGAATGGAGCTGGAAGTATTTGAACATTTCCTCAAATATGTAACAGCCAGCATTGATGTATGCTTTAAAAAGTTCTATGAAATCTGATTCATTCATCAGCTGCTTTTTTCAGTATTTTCATGAGCCAAAAACCAGAATTTTCATCTCCCTGAAGTTCATACACACTGTTGATGTCACTCACTGTTGTGCTGCATCGTCCCATTGAGCCTGAAGAGACAGGATTGTTATGGAATGTATAACAGAAATGATGTCTTAATCACAGATTTTCATCGATGTCGACAGTAACGCTATACAGAGCTGACAGCTGTATGATGGAACCTCATTCTTCATTTCACAAAAGATGAGAGGACTAGCCTTTCCACTCACTTCTGATATATCTTCACTGGCTCTATGTGTATGTACTGCACTGTATGTATATGGCAGCAGTCTGGTCCTTGTACTAAATCTTCTCCAACTCAAGCTGCTTTTCCACCACATCATTTTTCTCTCTTTCTCCTTGTCCACCTTCTGCTTCTCTTTTTCCCCCTCCTGACTCATGCTACTGCTCCTCCTTGTCAATTTGTCTCCTTAACTTCTCCTGCTCTCACTGCAACGCTAACAAGCTCTCCGCTGCTCCAAAGTCAAACCAGGTGCGAAGGACAGGGCACACATAAGCAGACATTGCACTTCTTCCACTCTTCCTGAACTTCACCCGAGGCATTGAGAAGATGTCTCTGTCCCAATCAAGGATCCACTAACCCCCATCCACCACACTAACCAATTAAGTAGTCAGTTGTAGCTCTTTTTACTGTCAGATCACTGGCTACCGAATCCTTTTTTAGGTTAATGATAATCGACAGAAAAATCTGCAGGGTACCGCTGTAGCAACACTGATAGAGACTTGTCCTCCACACTTTACTTTTTAACAATCACACTAAATAGGAAAAGAGGAGGGTTTGCAGACATGTTCTCTACACAGTTTATATGTAATGACACTGACCTGGGTGCATTTACATCATCTGAATATCTTGCTCTTGAACTCAAAGAAGAATTATCAGCGCTCATCAATACATAATTTCAGCCCCGTCAAGATACTCATCAACATTTCTCCAGGAATTCTCAGAGTTGATCTCACTCAGAGTCACAAGATATGATAGGTTAATACTGAATGGAGGCCTGAATATTAATAATAGTAAAAAAAAAAAAGAATGACTTAAGATATTGAGCTTCTGAATTTACTGCACAGCTTTGAAGTCACCCAACATCTAACCGGATGCGCACAGCACATCAGCACAGTTCCACTTCAGACATTAGTGATAACAAACCGGGTTAAACATTGATAATATTTCAGGATTGGGGCGACTTTTTTCAGTTCAAAAGAGATTCCTAGATGACAAAGCTGATGCAGAGTTTTATAATCATGACATGATGGAAAAATTTCAACAATGCATTGTCATCTCCTTTAAATACTGCCGCTCGGCTAAAGGTTAAAAAGAGGTCAGCTAACAGAGTGTCCCTCTGGTTAAACAGTAGCAGTGTTAATGAGATCAAGAGAAGCTAGGCTTACAGTTCACCATAATACAAAGAAGACGTGACTGTGTATGTCAAAGCAATATGTCTGGCAAGAAAGGATTAATTTTCTAGAATTATTACAGAGAATGCTAGGGACTCTCCTAATATTATTCTCCACTATTGAACTCCACTACATACACATTTCTCTGCATCCACATATGATGAACTTACATTGATCTTCAATAACAAAATAACTTCAAATAGAATCTGGACTACTGCTGATGTAAACATAGATGATCTCAGTAAAATCGTGTAAAAATGATGTAACCAGGAGAAATTTCTACCTGTATTACATTAGCTGAACTTTACAAGACTGTCATTAGAATGTAACTCCTCCCCATCATGTACTGACCCTATACCTACAGCATATTTTAAAGCAGGTGTTTCAAGTCGTGTTTGAAGATTACAGACGCATCACTTCAAATACACAACTTCCCAGACGCCTTCAGAACAGCTGTTGTCTTGGTTGTTATGTGCAACCGAGGTGGTCGTGCATTGACCAGCTATTGGCTGAAATCCAACCTTCCTTTCATTAGTAAGATTCTTCTAAAGATAGTAGGTAGAGTGCAAGTATACTTTCCTCTTAAAGAAAACAATAAGTCAACATTTAGAACAAAACAAAACACTGAAAAATAATCACTAAAATACCTGACTTTTTATCCTCTTACACTTATCCCCTTCTTATCCTCTAAGCATAGCGTTTGATATAGTAAACAGTTGTCTTTTAAATTAATAAATGTAGACTCCCAATATGAGTTCAGTTTATCAAAAATCTAACATCTATTGCATCTAAGTTGCACCATCAATGTCGGAGCAGGCTGCTGCTTCCCAGATGCTAGTGGGAAACATTGGTTGTTCTTGTCAAGTGATTGACAAACTACAATGGCCTGCAGCTATGTTTAAGCTTGGCATTGTAACATATGTGCTGGATCAACATTATAATATATCAATAAATTAGGTCTGGACTGGATTACTAAGTTGAATATGGCATGCAATTAATGAAAAAAAAGATGTGACATTTTATGATTTACACCTACCCTAGAGGCATGTGTGTAAAAGTTTGTGAACACTTTAGAAGTTTCTGTATTACTGCATATGTGATATATGTGACCTAAAATGTGGTCAGATTTTTGTGCAAGACCTAAAATTAGATAAAGAGGAACCAATTTAATTATCAAATCTAAGATATTTGATTATGACTTAGGTATGTGCACCTTTGCTGTTGTGTATCAGAGAGTTCAAAAGATTTATACATTTATACTTGTACAGTGGATTCTTGGGTTTTGTTGCAATAATCAATCTCATATTTATATACATATAATATGTCATCAGCCAGAACACAAACATTTCCTGTTCTTATGCCATTACTTTACTTTTGATTGTCATCTCCTTATCGCTGTCACATTTCATGCTATAGACTTGCTTTTGTTTTCTGTGTTCCTAGCCTCACCCAAAATGACTCCACATGAGCTATTCTGTTTTTAATACTTTACACACTTTAACACCTTAAAACATCATATAATTGTAACTTTGGGGGTTCACAGACCAACCGAATGACCTACCGACCGAATGACCAACCGACCGACATACCTACCCTCCATCCATCCATCCATCCATCCATCCATCCATCCATCCATCCAACCAACCAACCAACAATCAAATGTGTTCCTAGTCTGCCAGGTACATGAGCAGACTGTTTTCTAAGTTGTTATTCTGCTGTCTTGTCACATCAACATTTTGTGTTGGTAATGTGTTTGTTATTTATATTAACTTTATTTTTTCCTTATCTTTTGATAGGTCAGAGGGAGCACTCTAGGTCTGAGTGGCTCGCCTTAGGGATTCCTTCTTTTTGCTATGTTTGGCCTGTCTCTCACTTTATTTCATTAGTTGGTACTTTGTATGTTAATCTGTTAATCTCCCCTACAGTTCATCCTGACTGTCGTGAATTACATTATTGACTTCATGGTAAATAAAATCATGTTTACAGTGGTTCAATACCTGGATGTCATTATTCAATGTTTGTAGCATACCCATGTGTTGCATTGATTGCCTTGCTGTAAATGTATGATGGCATGAAGTTGTCTCACTACTTTCATTTGTGTTTTCAGCTAAATGAGCTTAAAACCAGAGAACCAGCACCTACAATTTTAACTGGGTGGGATATTGTATATGGTTTTCTGCTATATGGTCTTCTTCATTAAGTTTCAGGGAGAATTCACATTTCAGTGTATATAACTACAGTTATACTTATCCTCAATACATATAGTGTCTACATGCTATGAGATTTGTATGCACCTCCATGACAACACATAGCAAATTAATATTCTTGTCATCTGTTATCTAGTTGACATACACATTAAATGACAGGTACTTGACCAGTTATTTCTCTCCTCCGCGATATTGATATAATACAGTGATGAAACAGATATTAATTCTATGGCCATCCTCTCCGTGTTGTGAGTGACAAGAGCATTGTTACTGTGTTACAGGTCGATAAGGAGTTCATGCACATATCAGCTGTACCTCTGCTATCTATATTCTCTCCATGTTTGATGGAGATCTTAAGATGCAAAGGTGGAGCAGCTGAAAAATAAGAGGACAGACCATCTTCAACGTTTGTATTAAAATGGGTAAACCTGTGCTTATAAAATGCTTTTTATACCTATGTCGGGACAATTGCAAGAACATAATCCTCTCTCTTT
>JANJYP010032846.1:0-15000 GCA_024605115.1 Rastrelliger brachysoma
CTTTGCTGCAGTCCACCTGAAGCAGTCTGATTTCTACAGTACCTCTGCATGGCATTATTATGCACATTGGGCTGAGCAGGACTTTTTTATTTGTATGAGTGAGATGTGCACACCACAATACCATTCCTGACCACTAGTGTGGATGCTAAGTAGTGAAAATCAATCTTTTTTCAAGAAAACACTAGGCTTGGTGTTTTCAATGCAATGCTCATGCATTTGTCCCCACAGTGTGAGTGATATGCCAAGTTATGGAAAAACAAGAACGTGTACACCCACACACGGTGCAAAAATCTGCCACATTTAACATGATGGCACATACAGGAACATGATGATGGGTTGCATCTTGTTGGAAATGCTTCCCTGTCAAAGCATTTGAATTTTGTTCCCCAGCTGGACCTGGGAACACTCAAGGACAACCCTCCCACATCATAGCTAAGTGTGTGTGTGCACTGTGTGTGTATACACACAGAAACATGGCCAGGAGAAAGTGAGACTGATAATTTGCTGCCATGGTGACAAGCCCATCTCATCTCATAGCAACTGGTTGTTGAGAAGCCTGTACTTAGTGGGGGTGGTAATGGTGGTGGAGGGAAGCAGTAGAAGGAGCTGAACACTGAGTGATGCTTACATTTTTCATAGTATTCACATTTTAATATTGTTCAATTTTGTGAAAAGTGAAATTATACGTACAGTGTGCAGAGAAGGCTATTACTTGTTCAACTTAATCAATCCAGCTCCCCTGCTGGCAAACAACTCAGAAAAGATTTTAATATACAAGGTTCTGTGATATAAAATATCACAGAACCTTGACAATATTGTATGGTATTTTGTTTAACACACAAGTGGATAAATTGACTTCATCCTGTTTCCTCAACAAGACAGACACACAGCTGTGTGTATTGCATGGGTGATGGTAACAGGTCTGTGTTTATCTGCCAGCTCCCTGTGCATGGTTGCCATGGAGAAAGAGAGGATAGAGTTTGAGGTTCAACAAGTTCAATGTAATATGTCTCTATGGCAACTAAAGGACAGGGGCTGATGTTTCAAAGGTTAAGAATAAGAACTGTTACTCACAGCTTGACTTAAAGTTTTAACCATTTTTCTGGGCAGATATTGCTGGAGGGACCTAAGATGACCCATGGAAGAAATAAGTACACACTGCTTTGAACACCATACACAAAATGGACCTTGATTCTACATGACTTATTGACTCTCTCTGGTGGTGAGATTCGGTAGTGCGTTTAACATTGGTTACTTTTACAAAGCAATCATGCATATTCATGTATATTAACAAACATTTTGACATTCACTCAACTACTTCCTTCTTTTTTCCAGGCATAGACACATTTATGTGAGACAGTTCTATGACAGGAAATTATAAGAGAGAAAAAAAGGATATGACATGTAGGACCTCCGGACGGGATTCAAACCGGGGTGGTCGGCTGAGTATGTGGCATGTGCGCAAACCACTCACCTACTACACCTGCATGCACATCTAACTCCATTTGGAAACAAAATGCCATCCTCTAAAAAAGGAGACATCACAAAGTGACCATATATGCAATCCTAACAGATTTCCACAATGCTGAAACTTATACTTGCTTATATGAAGCAGCAGCCTATCAAGATGTTTTTTTTTTATATAAAAACACCAATAATATATTGTTATGTGAGTAATAATGCAACTGTGATGCAACCACATAAAACAAGGCAATACAAATTTCAGCATGGGTTGCTGCAGTATGTTGAAACTCTAATGTAATAATCTGGTATTTTTCACACTTTGTTTATCGAGCAGTTTAGCACTGAGGTATTGATAACCAAAAACATGCAGGCCAGGTTGATTGGAGACTCTAAATTGCTCTTGGGCGTGTGCGATGGACTGGTGACCTGTCCAGGGTGTACCCTGTCTGACAGCTGGGATTGGCTCCACCCCCCCTGCAACCCTCTAGAGAGGATAAGCAGTGTGAAAAATGAATGAAAAAAAGAATGAATGAGTTCAAGATTTGCAATAGTGTACATACTGTCAGAGCCCATATCAAACTGTAAATAGAGGTCACAGAGATTACCAAAAAGCCAATTTATTTAGAACAAGTTTCATAAAACTGAGGAGAAGAGTGTGACTCTGGGCTGGCTGATGCTGCATGCATGAGACACATTGGGCCCACGTAAGTCTCTTGCCTCTAATGTTGCCCTCAGTACTCTGCCTGCCTCTGCACATAGAAAACACAGTCATAAGCAAGGTCAGCAAAGAAGAGATAGTCACAATATAATAACACATTACATGAAGAGCAGCCAGAAAATTTCTAGTTTGAATCTTTTCCCAGGTTGTAATACAAACTCTCAAAATTGAAACTGGATTGAAACTTGGAAGCTTCCACCACAATCACCAAGTCGCTGTTTTCTAATACTTGATTGTTTCTCCTGCCCTCCTGTAAGTTGCTTTGGGTAAAAACATCTGTCAAATGACAGAATGTAAATATAAAATGTAAATATACAATATACCCTTCCTGCTGTCAAAGAGAAGCACAGTACACTGGCAATGCTGCAACTGCTCTGTCGTCAGAAGTAGAAAACTATGGTAGATAACCTTATCTGCTTGGTACCATTATTATACCTGAATAATTCTGATTAAGATACTTTCAACATTATAATTTTTTTCACCCATAAGATTTACACAGCTTGAGCAGTGCTTGATCTGAAATACAGATCAATTTCATTTGTTTGTTTTGCATGACTTAAAATGTCTGATGAATTAATAAGTGGGATAATTACACTGAAGTTCTTTTGTAGTTATTAATTTAGAGTCTGTTTATGTTTAAATATGATGGTCAGGAAAGATCCATTAGCTTTTGAATCATTGTCTACTTTCAAAGTATGCACTTATAAAATGTGAGCAAGCACATCATTTATGCTGATGGTTTATTGTTCTTTACAATACTAAGTAACATTAAAATACTGTAATTGTTCTTTAATAAAATCCTTTTAATAGATGTAGAGTTTCACTCTAAGATACTTCAATGATACTTGCTATCATTGACAGATGAATCTTTTTTCTTTAAATAGTAAAATTATTGTAAAATTGTCAAACCTTTTTAGAGCAAATGGGCTGCCTTTAATCATATCTGTGGACTTTCACTAATGGAGCATAAATGACAGCTTTGAATGTCATACATTAAATGTGATTATTGAGTCAGTGTCTGTTAATGAAAATTTAGAGAAATGCCTCAGCCAATGTGAGACTAATTTCAAAATCACATTATGGTCACCAAACTGCTGATTCACATTCAAGGACAGAAAGACACTGTTGATTGCTAGATTATGTAGTTAACATTCAATTGCCATTGGCAGACCAAAATATCTGACATTAAGCAATGTCTTAGGTTGATAAAGCACGCAGCAGAAAATTTAAGGAAAGCTGAGTAAACATCAGTATCAAACAACTCATGAGAACAAAAAAATTATGCAGCTCAAATTTTGCTGCCCTATTAGATACTTACATATATTGGAAGCATTCATTAACCAATAATAACTCTAGTTACAGTAATGAAAAACATTGAAACTTAAAAATTACTTTTTACAATGTTGTTGGTTTATATTGCACTGTAAAAGCAGCACTAATAACCTTGAAAATATCTAATTTAATCAGTTCATATCATTATCAAAAGACGTCTGAAGGATATCAGTTTTTTCCATCAATTCAGCACAACACAGGTCTTGACCAAACAAATGAATACGCTTGATTTTTGTCTTCTGCTGAGCTGTTAAACCAGATCAAACATAGTTAACAGATATTGCAGATATGGGTATGAACTTAACATATATAAGGGTGTTTCAGCTCTCAGTTCGTTGTACAGAAGCAACATGGGCAAGCTACTCATCTGCGTCGGTAAGCTGATTTCTTTACTTTAACAAACTTCACAAAATTATCTATTGCACCAAAATTTCATCTTTCATCTGTTCTTTTAATCTGCGGAAAAGAACACTTTACTTAACATTAAGTACTTAACCTACTGCCCCTTCCTCCCTTACTCTCCGCAGGACTGGCACTCCTGCTGCATGTGCAGCTAGGTAATTATGTACTTTATCAATTTATCACTCAATTTATAGACATGTGTCAGTTGGTAACACAGCTAAAGAGCAGATTATTGTTCCCTATTTTTCAGGTTCATCCTACATCCTGTCCTGTTATTTCACTAACTGGGCACAGTACCGTCCTGGAGCTGGCAAGTATCTCCCCACCAACATTGACCCATGTCTCTGTGACCACCTCATCTATGCCTTTGCATCAATGGACAACAACATGATCAAGTCCTACGAGTGGGATGATGAGAAACTCTACGGACAGTTCCAGGCCCTGAAGAACCAGTTAGTATATATAGTGATTCTGTGTCAAGCTTGTGGTCAAGTCAAGTCAAGTCAACTTTATTTACATAGCACCAAATCAAAAAATGTTATCCCAGAGCACTTTTCATATAAAGGGGTAACTGCAGTGGAGGGTGATAGAAGAGAGCACAAAGACAGAGCATAGCACAATGCAAGTTCCACACAGATGTATAGTAACAAGAATAAAGTGTGATGGTTAAAGTGTATGTTGCTACTGCTTGCAGGAACAGCAACCTGAAGACTTTGTTGGCTATTGGAGGTTGGAACTTTGGGACTCAGAAGTAAGTAATCTTCATAAGGATTAATAATCTCAACACTTTTTGACTGATGCACAGGTAGAAACACTCACACAACCATCTTTTTAGGTTCTCAGCTATGGTGTCTAGTGCTGCCAATCGTCAGACCTTCATCACCAGCGTGATCCAATTTCTGCGTCAGTACCAGTTTGATGGTCTGGATCTTGACTGGGAGTACCCTGGCTCTCGTGGCTCCCCATCTCAGGATAAGCAGCTTTTCACTGTCTTGGTTCAGGTCAGACATACATTCAAATAAAGATCAGTCTAAAATGCAATCATACTGCAAGTTTAACTGACATTAATTCTCCTCACCTGTCTGTAGGAGCTGATGAGTGCCTTTGAGGCAGAGGGCAAGAAGACCAACCGGCCCCGCCTGATGGTGACAGCTGCTGTTGCTGCTGGAAAGGGAACCATTGACACTGGATACCAGATTTCTCAGATTGGAGCGTAAGTTTCTGAGTCAACACATGATATATATAACCCTATGTGTATTGTAAAGAACACTTTCTAAACACTCACCCTCATGTGTGTTTACCAGTGTCTTGGACTACTTCCACGTCATGACCTATGACTTCCACGGCTCCTGGGAGCACACTGTTGGAGAGAACAGCCCTCTGTACCAGGGACCCACTGACCAGGGAGACATGATATACTTCAACATGGTGAGTGAGGGGATCATTATTTTTCTGTATTTCAACATGTTGCAAATTATTAAACATTAAAGAACAGATGCTCACACTGGTTTGTGTTCTGTCACATATAGGATTATGCTATGAACTACTGGAAGAGCAATGGTGCCCCTGCTGAGAAGTTGCTGGTTGGTTTCGCCACCTATGGCCACAACTTCCGCCTGGCTTCCTCTAACACTGCTGTGGGAGCTCCCGCTAGTGGACCTGGACCTGCTGGAACCTACACTCGTCAGAGTGGCTTCTGGGCCTACTATGAGGTGTCTGTTTCTTCTCTTGACTTTGTGTGCATGTATACATTAGACAGAACAACATATTCCCACATATTGTGTATTGTGTCCCTAACCTTAAATCTCAACCTGCTGTCAGATCTGTACTTTCCTGAAGCAAGGCGCCACCCAGGCTTGGGATGCTCCACAGCAAGTGCCATATGCCTACAACCAGGGAATCTGGGTTGGATATGACAATGTGAAGAGCTTCCAGATTAAGGTATGAAGTTATATTTAATTATCTACAAATTTATGTTTGGTAGCACTTAGTTTAACTTCTTATCTGTTCTACAGATTCAGTGGCTGAAGAAGAGTGGATTTGGAGGAGCCATGGTCTGGACTTTGGACCTGGATGACTTCAGTGGAACTTTCTGTGGCCAGGGAAAATACCCTCTGATCAGCACCATCAAGAGTGGACTGGGAACTGGAGCTTGTAATGCATACATTACCACACATACTCTATTAATCCACTAAATGGCGCTGTTTCCATCTTTTGACTTCTTTCTTTTCTCTCCTCAGCTTGCAGTGCTCGCACTGACCCCCTGCCTCCAGTCGCACCCACCAAGCAGGTCCCACCCCAGCCCCAGCCCCAGCCTAGCGGTGGTGGCAGCAGCAGCGGTGGCAGTTCAGGATCTGGCTTCTGCGCTGGCAAGGCTAATGGACTCTACCCAGATCCAACCAACAAGAACAACTTCTATGAGTGCACGCAGGGAAAAACCTAGAGCCAGCACTGTGCCGCTGGCCTGGTCATTGATAACAGCTGCAAATGCTGCAACGGGGCTTAAACAATCCAGGGTAGAACTTTANGCCAGCACTGTGCCGCTGGCCTGGTCTTTGATAACAGCTGCAAATGCTGCAACTGGGCTTAAACAATCCAGGGTAGAACTTCATACTGGTTATTCTTAGCGGCTGGCTCAGCAATAATGCAATACAAGACCATTTCACTAAGGCCCATTCAAAAACAGCTTTGTGTTACCAGTTATTGATCTACACTGAATAAATGTTACATTCAAACCAATTTTCAATGGTTCTGATGGTTTTGTGTGCCTTGTTTATGTTTTTCATCAGTCAAATAATCAATTAAAGCAGCAAAAATTTATTGGGTGATAGGTTTAAAATGAAACATCCTTCATTCTCCACATCTGTTGCATGTAGTTTTACAGTGAGACAGATGTTGATTACAAAAACCAGAAATGGTCACTGATAGATAAATGTCAGCATAAAAATCTGGAAAGGTATAAATAATAATAGTAGTGGTGGTGGTCGTAAGACACGTTATTTTGACACAGTCACAGAAACACACTACATACATAAGTGCATACCATATGCTCATTTAAAACAAATATGCAAACATCACTGTTTTACATAAAATATTAGCTATGTGTTTGTCAGTGAGTTTGTGTGTGTATATAACTGATTTTAAGATTTTATTGATTGTTTTTGAAGCATTTATGCTCCTGTCTATTTGTGAACTGCAAACTGCTTATTAGCCTGATACAATGCAAATAATTCCCACTAGGCAAGTTTACATTTTCCTATCATTTGTTGACACGTCATTTTTTTTGGCTGCATTGTTCTTCTGAGTAGCGTTCTCCTCGATGGATGTCCAGGTAGGGATGCCATTTCTCAGAGGGAGAGCACAATGACTTCAGACGCTGTTTAAAGTAAAAGATTGCGATCATGAGTAAGGGTATAAACTTTGAAGGACATCACTGTGTGCAAATTACAGAAGAAAAATGCTAGCTTGCTTCCTATCTTTAACAAACACACCTTGTAGGGGTTTCCTTCTGCTTTCATCAGCTTAAACACAGCAACAACAGGGATCCAGAGGAGAATAAATGCAACCATGCACCAGCCCAAAGCCAAACCCCAAGCTGGGAACTGGACTGTTCCATAGGAAGGGGGCACAAATGTCAACAGAGACCAGAGCAAGATCCCCTGGAACAAAATAATTATTAATGTAACATTTCATACATTAACTCCCAGATTACTTCAAAGTGAGCTAAAACATATAGACCTACAGTACATATACTACAATAAGTTCCCAGTGAATGGGAATTGAAGGGTAGCGTGAAGATGTTATTACTGTAACAATATAAAGTAAGAGAATGACCCATTGGGTGTGTAGGTGGTTGAATGATTTGTGCGTATGCCACATATGCAGCCAATCCCAATTTGAATCCCAGCCGGAGGTCCTTTGCTGCATGTCACACTCCTTTTCTCTCCCATGATTTCCTGTCTATGTACTATCAAGTAAAGGTGTCTATACCTGAAAAAAATTTGAACAAAAAAGAATAACCCAAAACAAATACTCACCACTATGATACAGGGGCTGATAAAGAACCAACATGCTCTCCACCATATCCAGAAACCGAAAGTCTTTTTTCCAATCATCATCTCAGTATCTTTAATTAAACGGTTCCCTCCTGCAAGGCATAAGAAGAACAAGAACATGTGCACAATTCTGCAACAGAAACCTGTCTTACTTCTGATGCTCATACCTATATAATTTGGGCACTTAGCTGTTAGCCAAGGTGTCAACAATATAAATTGTTCACTATAGAGAAATACTGTAAAATCTAATGATTTTGTATCTTAAACTGTCAACAATATACAAAATAAACCTCTCACAACAACCTCAAACAAAACCAACAATTGCTTATGGAGTCAAAGTCTATTCCAAGCTTATTTCACTGTGATTAAGAAGAATATTGCGTACACTGACTGTAGCATATACATACACATACATACACATGCAGTAAACACAGCCAATGAAAGAAGTTCTGTAGAAGTCTTTTATGTTTACCATATATGTAGCAGAAGCCAATGATCTCCATTAGAGCCAAAATGAGCAGTATCCAGCTCGTGGTAAATTGGTCGATTAAAGTCACCCAGTATATCCCTGCCTATCTTGGACACACACACAAAGTATAGGTAAGGAAGATAATAAGATAATAATATAAAAAAGTAGTAATATGGTTACTCTCAACATACATACCCTTGTGACACATGGCAGGCCCAAGAGGAAGATGACTGCACTTGAGGCAAAAGTTAAGAAGACACGTTTGGGTTTGAGGATTTCAGGATACGCATCAGTCATGCATGTGATAATCACCTCTAATGGAAAGAGAGGAGATGAGAAGCAACAGGCCAACTGAAGAATTTTGGTCTGAATAGAAAACAGTCATTTGTTGTCAATGCATATTAAGTGTGTTCCAAAAGTTGCTTTGAAATATGTAAAGTTGAGGTATGACAGAGTAGCTCCTAGTAAATCACAGTCTCACCTAAAATTGTAAACTGAGTGTCCAGGCCAACTATGAAAAGCATCATGAAGAACAGGATAGACCACAGAGAGGAAATGGGAAGCTTAGCCAGGGCCGCTGGATATGCAATGAATGCC
Organism: Rastrelliger brachysoma; assembly: GCA_024605115.1. Lineage (NCBI taxonomy): Eukaryota > Metazoa > Chordata > Actinopteri > Scombriformes > Scombridae > Rastrelliger > Rastrelliger brachysoma. The sequence goes on from JANJYP010032846.1 coordinate 9,038, forward strand.
AGACCAAAACCTGCACAAAGATGGAAAAACAAAACATCAGAGAATACTGTACAACTTTTTGAAAATGTTAAATCAATTGGTATTACAGGTGCCTAACCTTCTGTTACCACTTCTCCAACGGGCTTTCCACTGATGTGAGCCATGTGACCCAAAATTGAAAATATGGCAAAGCCTGCAAACACACTGGTGCCTAGAAAGACATAAAAATAGTCATGTACAATGGACTAATCACTTTAAATATTCCATTCTTGATGTCACACATACTGGAGATTTATCTGCTCAGGCAGTCAAATGAGCCTGCTCTATCTTATCTTATCTTTTATTTAGCCACTTAGCCAAATGAAAGAAGCAGCTAGGATGACTCTCACAGGAGACTCAGCTAGATTCTCCAACTGCTGCCCTTATTTCTTTGGTAAACCCACTGGATACCTCCTCAGGACTGTCTTTTTGATACTATCACTTGGGGTGGCCCACATGTTTGCAAAATCCACATTTAGTGACTTAAGTAAATTGATTATTCTTTATTTATTTCAGACTTAGGGTCTATAGTGAGACATACATGGACATAACAGCAAACATATAACACATAGAATAATAGAGAATAAAACTAAAGACATAAAAGTAGAGATTAACATATTTGGTATCAGAAATAATGATTCTTATAAGGTTAAAAAGAGACAACTGTACCAGTGTCTCTAGAACAGAGATTGGTACCTGATGGAGCAACAGCTGATAAAAACTAAATTAAACTGTTAATTATTTGATTTTCTGAGGCATAAATCTGTACATAAGGTTTCTGAGTACCGCATTAAAGGAGAACACTGTACATTATTGACCCTTATCTCATTTTGCTGAGGGTGTTGGGGGAGGCAGTGGGCTAGTAATGTCCATATCCATGGGAGACAGTAAGACTTGCATGTCTCAGTACACTTGCAGTCGCATTGCATTGCAGTGAGTCACAGAGCTGTCAGCTGCAGTCTGTCATCAGGAGAGTAATTTGGAAAATGGTTTGAGTGAATGATTTTGACAAGAAGGGTTGTGAACACTTGGATTCAGCATATATTTCAAAATCACAATGGTATTGATTAAATAAACTGCTGATTGAAGTCTATTAAAATTTAAGATTGAATGCAGCACTTCTGAGACTATGCAAGTCTTACTGTCTTTCATGGATATATACATTACTATCCTACTGCACTGCTCTATCATTTCTTTTTGGGAAAAAAATAAAAATAACCCAAAGTTACCCGAAGTGACAGCAGCTCGCTGCTGCAAGTATTGCTATGTTGTTACTTTGTTACATAGTCATAGATATGGATAGCAGCTTCATGGAGATATATGGCCTGCTGAATCATTTCTTTTTGTAAGGAGTCAAAACAACATGGAAAAATTTCTGTGGATATAGTGGCTGGCACACGCTCAACAATCAGCTCGCTTTTCAATAGAGTTTGAGGTGAGTGACTCCATGCAAAAACACAAAGTTTATATTGTTTCGCTGCACTATATGAGTTCAGTGCGCATGGTGGTGTCTCGTAAGGACCCAATTCATGTACCACAGGTCTTGGATTGGAGTGTGTTTAGAGGCCCAATATGGCTAACACTAGGACTGCCAAGATTTGAATACACCTATAAGTACTGCTAACGGTTCCCCAGACCGCTACGTAATTCAATTATTTTGGCTATGTCGTTTCAACCGTCAATGTGAAGGGGGAAGTGTGTGTGTGGCAGCGAGAGAGAGAGAGCAACAGCGGCTGTAGCCTTTATTTATGCGAGTTATGAACATTTTAACAACCCAAACGTTGCAGCAGTTCTAGTGTTAAAAAGGTTGCCCCCATAGTTAGTGCTATCCCAAAGCTCCTAACCACGGGAGAGCTCCTGTTTGGTCGCATGACTTTTAGTCAAGATTTTTGCTTCCCCCAACACTGGGTGACCCTCAGGAAAATGAGATAACAATTAAACATGGCCAGAGTTCTCCTTTAAGGGTGTTGACGTGCATTTACAAACATTTTGCTTGCACTCAGCTATCGAGGTGTTTCTAATAAAATCCGTAGTGCATTGTTATGTGCAGTCTGTAGTCTTTTCATGCTTGTTTTCTTATATCTAACCCATGTGTACAGTACGCTCTGAACAGAGACATTTTAGCATCTGAACATGAATAAAACCTGAGCACAAGAGTATTTGCCTACACATACACTGCCTGTGAACATGATCATATCTGTCCTGTCCTCTGTAAGGAAATAGTTGAGGTATATGACCTTTTTACAGGGAGCAATTTTTATCATAATTTTATTAATTATTATTTGACAAGTTTAATGCAGGAAAGGCCATTTTTTGATCCTCTCTAGTGTGACAGATCATAACTCTTGCTGGCATTATATTTTATGTTGTGTTCAGCACCATACAGAGAGCAGACATTCGGCAACTGCTGCAGACCAGCACTGCTTGGGGAAAAAACAACCAGATCATCCTTGTATATCAGATGGTTAACTTTTTTGTTGCCAATCATACACCGAGTATTATAGGCAACTGTCTGACACCATTGCTCACTTCAAAAAGGGCAGACACACTGGGTCCCCATTTAACCTGCATAGATAAAACTGCAAAAATAAATGCACATCAGCTGTTATAGTGCTTTAACTTAAATATTGTTTCCTACCATGATTAATGAGGGTTACAACCATTGAATCCAGGAACATGTTGTTGTGGAAGTTGTTATAAGAAGCAAGAGTCACAACTCCACCCCAAGCAATGGACAGGGAAAAAAAGGTCTGAGTTGCTGCGTCCTTCCAGACCTAAAACACACCATGTTTCAACATTTATTTAGGACTTTCTGCAATTATACAAACTGCTAATATAAGTCTGTAGAATGTCAATATGGCAATGTCATATCAGCCCCCCTCTTTGGTCTAACATGAATCTCTGAATTCCCAGATGACAAATCCTATTGTCTTTGATTATTCCCTGACTTTCCCTCAAGTACCACCATGGGCTGGGTGAAATATCTTCACCACTATTTTGGTTTTTGCAAAAGTAGTGACTTGCCTGTCATTCTTATTTTGTATCTTGTGTTCAGTGGAAATTAGCCAATGCTAAAACACAGTGAATTGTGAAGGTGAACATGTTGCTGTAAACACTGTATCTTTTAATATTTTCAGAGAGGATATTAAAATGGCTGTATGCTCTTATTCTTGTTGTTTTACTCACAGAAAGTTGCATCCCTACCTGTCCTTCAGTCAGTTTGGCCAAATTGGATTTTGAGCCAATGTAGAATTTGATCCCTTCTTCAGCTCCTTCCAGTGTCACACCTCTGATCAGCAGTATCAGAATCACCACATAAGGGAAAGTAGCTGTGAAATACACAACCTAGAGAGAGAGAGAGAGAGAGAGAGAGAGAGAGAGAGAGAGAGAGAGAGAGAGAGAGAGAGATAATACAATACAATACAATACAATTAAGAAAGGTTCAAGAACAAACCTAGACTCTCTAGACCTAGACCTCTCTTATGTACTGGGAGAAGTGGTTTCTTTTTGGCTTTGAAGTGCAGTAGATGTTGACTTACTTTGCCAGATGACTTGATACCTTTGATGAGCACTACAGCAACAATCATGGAACTCAGCAACAGACAGAGAGCCAAGTGCCAAACTACTGGTCCTGTTTCATCTAGACCACTGGATCTCTGCAAAGCCACGCGACTGAGGAGAGGACATTTGACTGTACAACAGCTGTATGACAGATGTGTATGTGCTTTTTTGCTCTAGTGTGAGATACCTACTCCCAGTACTGCTCACTTGGACTCTGCACTGGTACTATGGTCATGTTGGATGAGGGACAGGTGCTGTTTTCCTGTGTCCAGTTTGCCACTAAACGACCACTTACATTGCAATATACTAGGAAAGGACAGATGACAAGTGAATGGCTTGCTTAAAATATCAACACATCTCACAAGAAACAGTAATGATGTGGACAAGCACCTTTAGGTCTTTCACCACAGTTACTGTCAGCCCAACTGTAGCATTTGGACCATGGCAGGGGAGACTGGAAGGAGGCAAACATGTAGTACAAGCTGTAAGCGACGATGACGTTGTAGTAAATTGACAACAGTGTGTTCACCCCAACCATGGCAAAGCCAACACCTGGAGAAGATATTAGGTTATATGTAAAACATGTTACAGTATTAAAATATTAAAACAAAATCTGGTGCCTGATCTCACCAAGCCAGACAAACAACAAAAATATATTTAATCACTCTTCTGTATCCTGATGGGCAAAGGGAGACTGAATACTTACCCTTCAGTATCGGCACTGCTCTCCACATATTGACTGGACCTTGGCTACAGAACTGACCGATGGTGTTTTCCAGGAAGAAAAGAGGAATTCCACACAAAAACAACATCACAAAATAGGGAATGAGGAAGGCACCTGCTCACAGGAATAAAACAAGTTTTAGAAGCATTCATTATAATTACAACAGGATTGTCAAAAAACATGACTAATGCCAAATAATTACCCCCTCCATTTTTAAAGGCTACATATGGAAATCTCCAGATATTTCCCAGACCAACAGCAAAGGCAATCATAGAGAGGAGGTATTCTGTCTTGTTTGTCCAGTTGCCTCGCTCAGTGTTCTCATCACCGTCGTCCACAGGAGAGTCCTGCTCAAATCAGAGTTTTATAAGTTGTGATGTTTTAGCTATTGTTGAAATTGACATAATCTGAAAAAATAATGTGTGTAGTATAAGAATCACCAGTACTGTGTATGCTGATGACACCAGAGGATAGTGGTTCCTATATTGCAACCAAAAGGCAGATTATTTCTCTGGCGTTGACTGTAAGTGCTTTTTACTGTAGTTTTATGGATAATAATCAGTATTTATTTTGATTATTTTGATTATTCTAGATATTTGCTTCACATGAATTGGAAGACTAAAATGGAAATATGGAAATGTGGAAATGTGGAAATGCAGAAAAGTGGAAAAGTAGAAATGGACATCTTTTGCTTGCATACATGATGTACATCCCCATGAGTGGTGATCCAAAGTGGCCCTTTGGATAAATGGCCACTGCAAACACGTTCAGTCAAGGAGGAGGCAACTAATAAATAAATAAAGTCACTAGAGGAGTGATGGTTGGAGTTAGCTCCTACTGACTTTCAGGCAGGCCTCACTAACACAAAATGGTAAACACCTTTCACTCATTTTGATATGTATGTGCAGGAAAAAAAACTGCTGGAACTGACAACATTAATGATGGCTTAGAACCAGTAACTTTATGAATTTGTTATTAATGATACAACCACTGCATTTCCTGTTGTATCATTTGAAAATGTTTACATAAAAAATACTAGAATCACATAGATATGCAGCGGTGTATCTTGGGTACTTTGTCACTGGAAAACTTTTGTGCTGGTTCAATGTTGTGTGGTTAGTATGCGTCAAGGTGGCATTAGATATTCAGTGAGACTGCAGGAGGATTCATTGTTGGTTGTACTTTGAATTATAGCTACCTGGCTGTGAACCTAAATAGAGGTGTGGACATTCAGTATATTAAGTAAATGTTTGCAAAGTTCAATTCAGTCCCAGATGACAAAAATGTCTACATGCATTATGCTTCTAAAGAATGTCTGGTTATTTTCTCTAATCATAATCGGAGTAATAGTTATTTTGATGGACCAGAAACTTTCATAATTCTATCGTATTCACTTTGGCTGTAGGGTATTAATAGGTACAAGACATTGCTGTGTTATTGCAATAAGAATATGCATGAATCTGGTGCTGTTTAATTCAGCTATTAGTTGTGTAAAAAAAAAAACCCAACATAAACATACTGTATATAAAGGTTGTCATTAGTAACAGATATCTGTTATCTTACCTGATCTGCAATGATGGCAGGATCCTTGTTTGAGCCATATTTCCACATGTCATCTGCTTGTGATGGCCGTAAAAGGAAACTCACATTGGTCAAACAA
>JANJYP010032846.1:17500-21081 GCA_024605115.1 Rastrelliger brachysoma
ACATAATGAAAACAAACTAACAATTTTGGGTTTAATTTATTAGGTCATAAGACAATGGCATATGAATATTCTTTTTCCTTAATATGTGCCGATTTTAAAAAAAAAACCAGTAACAACAACAAAAAACAAACAAACAAAAAAAAGTGGCAGAAAGCAATATATGCACTTCACAGGGATAATTGCCATTGCACAGATAAAATATGAAATAGTTACATGGATAATGGGAGGAACATAAGAAGTTCATGGCAAACTTAAATATGGTTGTTATTTACGTTAGATGTGAGATCATGTAAAGAAAACATGTAATCCTTGTAAACATGTAAAACAGCTGTAAAACGTGATGTTATTGCCTTATTCATGTGGAATTTTAAGTCAGTGTAAATACTGTTATCACATAACAGAGATACCAACATAAATAATTAATTGCAGTAGATTTACAAGATCAAGCATTTTCCATTAATGTTATTAGACACACTACTTGATTTCTAAAGAATAATGATATTGACATTGAATCACATGATCCCCAAAAATGAAAAGGGTATTGCCTTTATTAGTAGCATCTTTCAGTCACTTAAACTCACTTGTAGTGGCTCACTGGAATGTACAGATGAGTCCTAAATGGCTCTTATTTACTGTAAACACGTCCTCACACTAGCTCATTGAATGCTTCCTGCACTAGCAGGAAATGACAGCAGTTGTAAATTTTCTTTTTTCATTTTTTTGAAGAGACAGACAGAAGGTATAGTGGCCCAAACCACAGCTGAAACACAAGTCCGTGTTCGACTTGGTATTTGATGGATGCAACATTTGGTCTTGCTCTATTTCTACTGAAATTGTTTGGCAGTCATTAGATATCACTGATTTGCTGTAAAGTTGCATTTGGGTCACTTTCTGCCAAAAATCACTTGATGCTGCTTTAGCTTTCAGTATAGAGAATTCAGCTTGCTGTCTTAGCAAAAGGAAAACAAAAATGTAGAAAATATGCATGAATGCATGTTCACACACAATCAAAGACATCAGAGCCATGAGCTGGAGATCACATTTACATTTGTGTCTTGTTTCGTGTTGCGTTTCTTCATGCGGTGGCAGCGTTCTTCTGCATAGCGCTCTGTACGATGGATGTCCAGGTAAGGATGCCACTTTTCAGAGGGAGAGCACAAAGACTTCAGACGCTGCAGAAAATGAGAGATTGAGACATTGGTATAGATGGAGGTCACTTCATGTTACTTCTTAAAACCTCAATGTGTATATACTGTATTTTAATTCTTTGTAAATGTGGATGAAAAAAAGAATTCTGTTTTCTTTCAGATATTACAATGCACACACCTTCCAGGGGCTTCCCTGTGCTCTCATCATCTTATACACAGCAATAACAGGGATCCAGAGAAAGATGAATGCAACCATGCACCAGCCCAAAGCCAAGCCCCAGTCTGGGTATGGGACCTTTCCATAGGTATTGGGTTTGAATTCTATCACAGACCAGATCAGGATCACCTATAGACAGTAGAAGTTTGTTGAAGTTCATCATTCATGACATACAAGTAGAACTAATTTATGAATTTCATGGCTACTGATCGAAATATCTGGACACATTATCTGGCTTTGTATTCTGATCATTATTAATTGATGTCTGAACTACTTTGATGGCACTCATCCACATACAGTATGCGGTTGTATACTAACTATACTAAAATACGTGGATCCAAAGATTTGATTAATGTAGTGTGAGTCATAATCAGTGCAGAGTTTGGACATAATCAGAAAATCACAAGCATTTTATGTGAAAGTGGTAAGGTACTTCGACTAAATACAATTATATTTTGGCTTCATATAGTTAAATCTTTTTATTAATTACATCCCACACACACATATTGTAACTTTATGTGGTCTTTTGTTGCTGTTTGTACTATATGTTCATGGTTTGTTCATTAGTATTTGTCTCTAATATCACCTTGTCTGTTGTCTTTCAATCTCACAAATAAAGATAAAAAAAATACAATGTGTGAAGTTGCACTCACCGTTATGACACAAGGGCTGATGAAGAACCAACACATTCTCCACCACAGCCAGAAACTGAAACTCTTAGTGCCAAGCATCATCTCAATGTCTTTGATAAAACGGTTTCCTCCTAAAAACGCATGAGAAGAACATGCACATGCACACAGCTGAGGTTTAAGTCCATTTATTATATGTCAGTGTTAAAGGAATAAATCTACAGATATCATACTTACCATATATGTAGGAGACACCAATAATCTCCAAGACAGCCAAAATTAGCAGCACCCAGCCGGCAACAAAATCATCGATTAGAGTCACCCAGTATATTCCTGCCTATTTCAAGCACATATACAAACAGGATGCTGAGCAAGTTAACTCCAACTATGTCAGACAACATATACCAAAAATCCCCGCCTGTGCAGACTTACCCTTGTGACACATGGCAGGCCCAGGAGGTAAAGGATGACACTAGTTGTTATGCTAACTAAGGCACGTTTGGATTTGATTTTTGGGAAGGCATCAAGGAGGCAGGTTGTTATAACCTCTGAGGAAAAGAAGAGAGATTTCAGGACATGAAAATATGATGTGGCAGTCATGGCTATAGACAACTTGAGATCTTACCTATTCCTGCAAACTGAGAGTCTAGCCCAACAGTCAAAAGCATGAAAAAGAACAAAATGGACCACAGAGGGGAAATGGGCAGCTTAGACAGAGCATCTGGATATGCAATGAATGCCAGGCCAAATCCTGCATAAAGATAGAATAAAATAAAACATAAAACAAACATTTGGCAGTCTTGCTTATTTTTACTTGTTGGCACCCATATGGTGTTTCTGTCTGACCTTGCTGCACCACTTCTCCAACAGGCTTTCCATAGATGTGAGCCATGTGACCCAAAATTGAAAATATGGCAAAGCCTGCAAACACACTGGTGCCTAGAAGGTGATGAAAATAGTAAAATAGATTGAAGAGCATCAGAATGAATATAAAATAAGTTAGTTATTAGTTGATTTATTTATGCGACAATAACAAAGCATGGTACTGATCCACACTATCATTCTTATGTATCTTAAAGTTGGAATAAACAATATTCAGCCTCACTGAATGTCATCAAGCAACTATTTGCACAGTGGAGTAATGGCGACCTGAGCAGTGAATGAAGTCATAGTCCCTCTGTTTGTGCTGGTACCTTCTTTGTTGAGATAACCAACCTGGCCATGTGTTTATGTTAGTGTAGCAAACCATTTTTAACATTAAAAAGCTAAGTTTGACTATCCAGAATTAACATTGCCAACAACGTCTTTCTGGGTGGTCGTAATTACATTTTGAATAGTTGTGTCTTTCCTTCAAGATATCTGTAACATAATTGTGACTAGTTGAAATGACATATAGAGATATCTGTAATTCAGTCTTGACTAGGCACAACTGAATTACAGATATCTCCAATTTCAGATACCTCTGATCAAAATTCAGTTCAAGATATGTATAATTTAAAACTTGATAATAGATATCTACAACTTCATTTTGACTAGTCATAACTTTAGTTACAGATATGTACAACATCGTTTCACCTAGTCAAAACT